>JACEIK010017501.1:0-12321 GCA_018107945.1 Datura stramonium
AGCTAGTCAGGCACCAGATGTGCCTAGGCCCACCAGTTAGCAGTCCAGGTCCTACTAGGGCACCAGGTGCCAGTCATACCCCCAGGGCGGGGCGTGACAATGACGACTCGTCCCCAACAGCCATGACTCGTTGCCATTTCCCGTCAAGTGCACTGGATCAATTTTATAATCTTCCTTTAGAACCACCCCATGACTGACATGATGACTCGTGGTGTCTGACCAAGAGTTATTACATCGCCCCTGGGGACCTTGAGTCCCTCATCCTTCCAGGCCTTCCCACGAGTCACCTAACGACTCATGTGGTCTCCTCACGAGTCGTTTAGTGACTCATTCTGCAACTGCTACAACATTTTCAATTTTTCTCCGATTCACTTTCGATTTCGATTCTTGAATTCTTGGGGTATAACATGAGATTCATAAGTAAAAATTGATAACCTGATCATTGGGCCAAATCTTCTAAAAATATAATATCATGATTAATAAACATGCATAATTGAGATCATGAGGAACAATGGGAGACTCGTCATATAACCGACACTATCACAATAGAGCTTATGTGATCCCAACTATTATACTCAAGTGGGTAGAGCTATCCAAAGCCTTGCCAAGGCTAAGGGCACTACCATGATATCGATATCAAGATGATGGAACATTTTGGGAAGGGGAAGCTCACAAGGGTGGTCCCAAAGTAAAATGTGAAATCCTACATTAGCACGTAGTTATGAGACCTAAGGTTTTCTTGAACTCCTAGCTTACTTGGTGCTAGACACTACTCCCAAAAAATGCAAGGTGCTCTCCATAGTTTTTAAATGAAGCTAAAACCATCATTTATCAATAAATTTGCTAATTTAATTATATGCATAGTCTGAAATCTGAATACGGGAGTCTTGGCTCCAAACATACCATAAGATGAATAGGGGAGTTTAGGCTCCAAAACCATATGGTAAGCTGATTTATAGAACTGAATTGAATCATGAAAACATGCTAAATCTGAGTGGAGTTACCCAAAATTTGAAGATCATGCATACTTGAAATAGACTTCACTAGTCAAAATTATAGATTCATATATGGGTAATTCATAAACATACATACATGCTAGATACTTCATCATACTTGAAATAATTAATTATAGACTAATTTTTTCATGAACTTGCATAATTGGGAATAATCTTCTTAAATTTGAAAACATTAATTTTTAATCAGTCAATACATAAAATTCGCCGATGAGTTTTAAAACATGCTTTGAAACATGAAGGGAATTGACCCATAAATAAATAATAGAGAACATAAATTTGGGTCAAAACCCCATAGGATCATACACTTGAATTAACATTTAAATTCATGAACTTGAGGAGAAATTTGGGTATGAGAGTGAAAGAAAACTCTCATTCATGGCCCTACATACTTGGAAGAACTGAATCTACGCTTGACTTTGAATGCTCAAGAGATTTGGAGGAGAATTGGAGGATTCTATGCTTGATCTTCAATGGAGAGGTCTAAGTCTTGCATGCATGAGAGTTGAATGAATTAGAATAGGTTAAACTCCCTTAATACACTTCTTTCAGGGCTTAAAACGACATAGTTTAGAACTTAGAAGCTTAGAAATTATGAAAAACACCTTTACTAATTTCGCAAGAAAATTGATATTGCCAGTCCTAATGAGGGACCCAATGAGCTGTTGGGACCACTAACGACTCGTGGTCCACACTCGTTACCTTTTCTGGAAAAATCTTCTGTCCCTGAACTTCTTCAACACATGATTGACATGACGAGTCATTAACAAGGACAACGACTCGTTACCTCCTATAGTTGTCACCACTAGAAATCCCATCCTTCAATCTCAGCCATCCTAACAACGACCCACTTGACGAGTCGTGAAGTGACACCACAACTCATTCCTTAACTCGTTAAGTCTCCTGATCTGAAACTTCCTTAGCACATAATGGGCACACTAATGACTGATTGAGTAAAATGACGAATCATTACACCATCCGCAGTAACCTCCTGAAAATGATTCCTTACAAGCCTGGCATCACTTAACGAGTCACTCAATGATTCATTGGGTGGCCTGATGAGTCATTCTATGACCTGACATAAATTTTCCTGTTTTCTTCGCTTCAACCCTTGGGTATGATCTTAGGAAATTTCAAGGCATTACAATATGTCTCCCCCGGGAACATTCATCGTTGAATATGGCTAAACATACTGAAAAAGATATGAAAAGTACTGAAATCTCAAATACTGAACATATGAGCTAGAAACTAACAGAGTGACTGACTCCGTACTAATATACACGGCTGAACTGAATTCATTAATCGCACATATATGCACTGGCATAAAAGGAACTAAGGGACATAAACTTGACATGAAACTGAATAGATTACTAAGGAGGAAACTGATATCTTATGCTTGAACTGAGTCGGTAGGTAAAAGGTGCGGGTATCTAGCCCTCATATCTGCTTCGAATTCCCACATAGATCCCTCAACTAGTTGATTTCTCCATAGAACATTTACTGAAGCTATTTCTTTGTTCCTCAACTTCTGAACTTGATGATCAAGGATCTCAGCAGGAACCTCCTTGTAGCTAAGGTTATCCTTAACACCTACGCTCTCCTTTGGGACAACCAAAGTCAGGTCACCAATGCACTTCTTTAACAATGATACATGAAAAACTGGATACATCATAGCCAACTCTGCTGGTAGCTCCAACTCATAGGCCACCTTGTCAATATGTCTCGCAATCCTGTAGTGGCCAACTATCAGGGACTAAGCTTCCCTTTCTTTCCGAACCTCATCACACCCTTCATAGGAGACACCTTCAAGAATACCCAATTATCAACTTCAAACTTGAGTTCTCTTTGCTTAATATGTGCATATGACTATTGATGAATCTAAGCTATTTTCAACCTTTATAAGCTGAACCTTCTCCATAGCCTCATGAATTGAATCTGGCCCAATCAATGTATCCTCACCTACCTCAAACCAACCAATAGGCAATAAACACCTCCTCCCATAAAAAGCCTCAAAAAGAGCCATCTAGATACTAGAGTGGTAACTATTGTTATAGGTAAACTCAATAAGAGGTAAATGATCATCCCAACTACCCTTGAAGTAAACCACACATGCTATCAATATATCCTCGAGAGTCTGAATGGTCCGCTTATCCTAACCATCTGTATGTGGGTGAAAAACTATGCTAAGCTTGACCTGAGTACTAAGTCCCTTCTAAAATGATCTCTAAAGTAGTGAGGTGAACTGAGTACCTTTGTAAGAAATGATGGAAAAGGGAACTCCATGCAACCGAACTAACTCCCAAATGTACAATTTAGCATAATTCCCCACTGAGTCGGTAGTTTTGACCGGTAGAAAATGGCTGCTTTAGTCAACCTATCTACAACTACCCAAATAGAGACATACTATCGACGTGTGTGAGGTAACCCTGTGATGAAATCCATGTTGATCTCGTCCAACTTCCAAGTGGGGATATTGATGTCTTGCAGCACACCTTTGGGTCTTTGATGCTCCACTTCCACTTGATGAAAATTCTGACACTTGGCCATAAACTCTACTATGTCCTTCTTCATGCCATTCTACCATTAAACTTCCCATAGATTGCTGTACATCTTGGTGGCACTACATTATGATTTTGAACCAGTTCCTTCAACTTTTCCAAAATGGGATCCTCACCTTGCTTAGCCTTGACCTCAGTCACCAAAGACGATTTTGAACCAGTCTGAACAATGAAACCACCATCTGTCGAATCCACGAGGCGAATCCCTAATTGTGTAAGTTGATGCACATCCTTCACTAACTCCTTCCTTCTATCTTCCACATGAGAGACACTCTCCATGGGCAACCTACTAAGGTATCCGCCACCACATTGGCCTTGCCCGGATGATAAAGGACACTCATGTAATAGTCCTAGAGAAGTTCTATCCACCTCCTTTGTCGCAAATTTAGGTCCTTCTGAGTGAACAAATACTGTAGGCTCTTGTGATCCATAAATACATCCACTTGGACCCCATACAAGTAGTGCCTCCAAATCTTTAATACGAACACCACCGCTACCAATTTCAGGTCATGCGACGGGTAATTCTTCTCATGAGTCTTAAGTTGTCTAGAGGCATACGCAATGACCTTACCATACTGCATTAACACACAACCAAGACCTACCCCAGAGGAATCACAATACATAATGAATCCATTTGTACCCTCGGGTAGGGTCAGCATTGGGGCTGAAGTGAGTTGAGTCTTTAACTCCTGAAAACTCTTCTCACAAGTATCTGACCATTGAAATTTGACTTTCTTCTGGGTCAACTTAGTCAATGGTCTAACAATGGGTAAAAATTCTTCAACAAACCTCCTATAATAGATAACTAAACCCAAGAAACTCTTGAAATCTAAAGGACTAACTGGTCTAGGCTAATTCTTCACCGCTTCTATCTTTTGAGAGTCCACCTGCGCACCCTCACTTGACACCTTGTGGCCCAAAAATGCTACTAAGTCTAACCAAAACTCACACTTGCTGAATTTAGTGAACAACTGGCGATCCTTGAGAGTCTGTAGTCTAGTCCTCAAATGAGTGGCATGCTCCTCCTCGCTATGAGAGTATATGAGAATGTCATCTATGAAGACAATCACAAACATGTCTAAATATGTCTTGAGCACTCTGTTCATCAAATCCATAAAAGTTGCACGAGCATTCGTTAGTACAAAAGATATAACTACAAACTTTTAGTGGCCATACCGAGTCCAGAAAGCTGTCTTCAGAATGTCACTCTCCCTAACTCTAAGCTAATCATACCTAGATCTGAGGTTTATCTTTGAGAAGCACTTATCACTCTGAAGTTGGTGAAACAAGTCGTCAATTCTAGGGACGGATACTTGTCTTTATTATAACCTTGTTAAACTGCTGATAGTCAATGCACATATGAAGATACCCATCCTTCTCTTGAACATAGAAAACTGGTGCACCCCATGGGGACTTTCCAGGTCTAATGAACCCATTATCTAGAAGATATTTCAACTGTTCCTTCAACTCCTTTAGCATAGCTGGAGCCATTCTGTATGGAGGAGTAGATATAGGCTGCGTTTTAGGAAGAAGGTCAATACCAAAGTCAATCTCCTGCTCGAGAGGGACTCTTGGTAGATTATTTGGGAAAACCTTCGGATACTCACACACTATAGGAACAAATTGGAGATTCTGGGTTTCAGACGTTGCATCCTTAATTCGAACTAGATGGTAAAAAAAACCCTTGGAATCATCTTTTTGGCCTTAATCTAGGAAATGAAGTGACCTACAGGAACATATGAACTCCCCTTTCATTCTAGGACCGGCTCACTCGAAAATCGAAACTCTACCATATGAATTCTATAGTTCACTGAGGCATAGAATGCCTGAAACCAATCCATACCAAAGATAACATCAAAATCATTCATGTCTAACTCTACTAGATTGGTTGAGGTGGCTTTCTGAAGGACTATGACAGGGCTATTTCTGTATACCCGCGAGCTCTAACTGAGTCACCCACTGGAGTAGAGACTGAGAAAGGTTCTGATAGGATTTTGGGGCTGACTTCGAAACTAATAGCAACATATGGCGTCACAAAATATAAATTATCCCCTAGATCTTATGTGACCACATTTGGAGAGACGCCCTACTCCTGATGTGATGAGAGGGCATAAAACTTGTTATGACGCTGACCACTGCCTGCACTAGTGGATGCACCCTACTGAGTTGAGCGTGCTGGTGGAGTAGCTGAACTGATAACTAGGTCACCATCTCTACCATGGCCCTATCTGGACGCCTAACAATCTCTGAGCATGTGGCTGGGCTTCCCGCACCTAAAACATGCCCTTGAACTTGCTAAGCACTGATCTGTGTGCCTCCTGCTACACCTGCCATTAATTGGAATGCTGGGCTCTACTGACCTGCTCCCATGACCTCGAGAGCCTGATGTCTTTCCCCTTTGATCATGCCTAGACCTGGATGACACACTGACTGATGATGGCACTAGAACTGATGATCTTTGGTGGGACTATTGACGATGTCCGCCACTAGACCTTTACTAGAACAATCCAAAACTATTTGTCCTAGCTCTGTTGGCCTCTCTCTCCCTCTCCCTCATCTGCACTACCTCTATCTGCCGGGTATATAAGACCAACCGGGATAAGTCAATGTCCTGATGTAGCATGGCGGTCCTACATTCCTTGACCAAATTGTCCTGTAGTCCATTCACAAATCTACTCACCCAATCCCTCTGATCGGCCACCATCTCTGGCGTATATTTGGACAACCGAGTGGACTCTAGAGCATACTCCTGGACGGTCATGTTGTTTTATTTCAAATTCACAAACTCGGCTGCCTTGATTTCCTTCATCTTCTGGGGAAAGAATCGGTCTAAGAATGCGGTGAGGAACTCATCCCAACAATGGGACTGGTCCGCTCCGACTCCTCGGCTGTCCTTTCACTGCCTATACCATATATGAGCAGCCCCCTTCAACTGATAGGAGGCTAAGTCTTCACACTTCTCTCTCGTTACCCTCATAATCTAGGTTATCTTTTGGATCTCCTCAATGAACTCATGTGGGTCCTCATCCACTCTCGACCCAAGGAAATTAGGGGGATTCATCCCGGGGAAATCCTAGACTCTAGTCGTCACTACGTTCCCATTCTGGGGAACATGAGCCACTTCCTGCTAACTAAATCGAGCAGTCAACACTTGAGCCAACATCTAAATGGATGACCTAAACTCAGCATGGGAAACCTGCTTAGGCACGGGATCCGCTAGGACCGGTGGGGCTTGCTGGTGCCCATCTCCATTGCTATCCTCATGGCCATTTCCATTTCTGTGGACATTCCTTCTTCCGTTAACTCCATGTGGAGGCATGATTCTTCAAATGCGTAAAGCGGAAGTTAGAGGAATAGAGAGAGTTGAACTCATAGCATGAGATAAAATCATGAAAGAAGGGAAGTTTCCTATAACATTTCGTAGCCTCTTCTTCATAAGTGTGGCGCGCTTCATACCCATGAAAAAGACTACTTAACATGGCTTTCAGACACCCTAGGACACTTCAAATCTAATGCTCTGATGCCAAGTTTATCACGACTCGAGCTGGGACCCTGGATCGAGATATGGGATCTAGAACCACGAATGGTTCCAAGTCGACCCATGGCATGAATATGATAACTAAAGAACATACACTAAACCAGAATCTAGTAACTGAAACACAAATAAGAGAAAGTCTAAATGGAATAGCTCTCATAAAACAGATCAACACTTGACAAAGATAAATATCTACATAATGGCTGATAAGCCTCTAAACTGTTTAATGAGCTAATGGGACAACACCCCCAACTAGCTTGCTAAAATCTAAAACTGAATATAACATAATCGAATAATAAATTGAATGTCCTCAAAAGATGAGGACTCACCAACAATGGGGACTGTACTAAACTACGGGAAGCTGGGCTAACTGTGAAACTGAGTTTGAGCGTCTGAACCTGTATCATAAAACGATACATCATAGAGTATACGGTCAGTACTTGAAATATACTGACTATGTAAGGTAAGTAAAGAAGGTTGAGTAAGTATAAATTGAATTCATATACATCATAAGTTATAACATCATAAGATTTGAGAGTAAAGACTGCATGCTGATATCTAAAAACATGAATAAACATAAACTGGATCTCATAACTGAATGAATGACCCAAAGCTAGAAATGAGATTCATAAGAAAAAATTGATGACCTGATCATTGGGTCAAACCTGCTGAAAACATAATATCATGACTGATAAACATGCATAACTGAGATTATGAGAACAATGGGAGACTCGTCATATAACCGATACTATCACGATAGAGCTTATGTGATCCCAACTATTATACTCAAGTGGGAAGAGCCATCCAAAGCCTTACCAGGGCTAAGGGTATTTCCATGATATTGATATCAAGCTAGTGGCCCATTCGGGGCAGGGGAAGCTCATAAGGAAGGTCGCAAAGTAAAATGTGAAATCCTATGTTGGCATGTAGTTTGAGACCTGGGGTTTTCATGAACCCCTAGCCTACTCGGTGCTAGACACTACTCCCAAAACATGCAAAATGCTCTCCATGGTTTCTCAACAAAGCTGAAACCATCATTTTTCAGCAAAGATGATAATATAATTACATGCATAGTCTGAAATCTGAATACGGGGTGTCTTGGCTCCAAACATACCAGAAGCTGGATAGGGGAGTTTAGACTCCAAAACCATATGGTAAGATAATTTGTAAAACTGAACTAAATCATGAAAACATGCTAAATCTAAGTGGAATTACCCAAAATCTAAAGATCATGCATACTTGAATTAGACTTCACTAGTCAAAATCATAGATTAATATATGGATAATTCGTAAACGTACATATATGCTAAATATTTCATCATACTTGAAATCATCAATCATAGACTAACTTTTTTAGGAACTTACATAATTGGGCATAATTTTTTAAAATTTGAAAACATAAGTTTTTAACCTATTAGTAGATAAAATCTGCCCATGAATCTTAAAACATGCTTTAAAACATGAAAGGAATTGACCCATAAATAAATCATATAGAACTTCATAAATTTGGGTTAAAACCCCATAGTATAATACACTTGAATTAACACTTGAATTCATGAACTTGAGGAGAAATTTGGGCATGAGAGTGAAAGAAAACTCTCATTCATGGCCCTACATACCTGGAAGAACTGAATCTACACTTTACTTTGAAAGACCAAGAGATTTTGAGGAGAATTGGAGGATTCTAGGCTTGATCTTTAATGGAGAGGTCTAAGTCTTGCATGCATAGGAGTTGAATGAACTAGAATAGGTTAAACTTCCTTAATACACTTCTTTCAGGGCTTAAAATTACATAGTTTAGGACTTAGGAGCTTAGGAATTACGAAAACACCTTTATTAATTTCATAGAAAGACTGATTTGCCAGTCCTAACGAGGGACCCAACGACTCGTTGGGACCACTAACAACTCATGGTCCTCATTCGTTACCTTTTCTAGAAAAATCTTCTTTCACTTAACTTCTTCAACTCGCGACTGACATTACGAGTCGTTAATAGGGACAACGACTCGTTACCTCCTATCGTTCTCACCACTAGAAATACCATCCTTAAATCTTATCCATCCTGACAATGACCCACTTGACGAGTCGGGAAGCGACCCCATGACTCATTCTTTAACTCGTTAAGTCTTTCTTATCTGAAACATCCTCAACATAGAATGAGAACACTAATGACTCAATGAGTCAAACGGAGAGTTGTTACACCATCTGTGGTAACCCCAATGATCTTTTACAAGCCTGGCATCACTTAACCAGTCACTCAATGATTCTTCGAGTGACCTGATGAGTCACCTGACGAGTTATTCTTTGACCTGGAATATATTTTCCTATTTTATTTTCTTCAAACCTTGGGTTTGGTCTTAGGAACTTTCAAGGAATTACAATCTACAGGTTCTTTCTCATATACCCGTTCTCTCCCAAGTGGATATTCTTGTGATATATATTTCTTTAAAGCCTTAGTAGACATTTTCGGCTCTACCTCCATAATGGCTTTAAGCTCCTCATAATGGGATGGCAATCTTGCTGCCCTGATCATATCAAAAACTGTCTCCTGATCATCCACCATCATCGACATCTTGCCCAAGTTTACCTTTATAGCCACATTGACGGTGGCTAAGAATCCTCTCCCCAAAATGAGGAGAACATCTTCATCTGCTTCATAATCCAAGATTATGAAATACACTAGTAAAATGAAAGGTCCAACCTTGATCAAGACGTCCTCTATGATTTCCTTAAGATAAGCAAGAGACCGGTCGACAAGCTGCAATGTCACTGTGGTAGGACGTGGTTCACCTAAACCCAAAGTTTTGAACAATAATGCAAGCATCAGATAAATGCTCACACCCAAGTCATATAATTCTGAACCAACTTTTGTGCTCCCAATAGCAATCGAAATGGTGAAGCTCTAGGGGTCTTTCAGTTTCTTTGGAATTTTGTTTTGCACCCGAGAACTACACTCTTCCGTGAGAGACATAGTCTTAAAATCTGTAAGCCTCCTATTATTTGCCAAAATATCCTTCAGATAACTGGCGTACTTTGGAACTTCCTGCAAAAGATCCACCAACGGTAAGTTAACATGTACCTGCTTTAACACATCAAGAAATTTCTGGTAGGCTGAGTCGTCCTCCTGCTTCTTAAGCCTTTATGGAAAGGGAGGGGGTGGTCTGGCTTCTACCACTTTTAGCTTTGAGTTTTTTGACTTACCAACCTCCTGTTTGGACATCACAACCCGCTCTTCATCAACTTTATTATCTCCGGGGATCACCTCACCCAGCTCTTTACCACTGCGCAAAGAAATTTCACTCACACTTTCCTTGGGGTTCTTCTCTATGTTACTCGGAAGTGCACCTTGCTGTCTGTTAGTCTACTGAAGGGCCAATTGCTCCATGTGTCCCTCCAACTCATGGATGGACTTTTGTATCTTATTAACCACCTGAGTCTGTTGAACCATCCACTGCCTCATTGTTTCTTCTAGTGAACTGCTCAACTACTAGTCCTGAGGGCTTGTATAGTTGTTCTAGGGCCTATGGATTCTAATTCCCTCCCTATGAGGGATTGACTGCATTCATGTATCCCTGGTTGTAAGTATTACCTTCAAAACCTCTATCATGACCTTGTTGTCCTACAAAATATACAGATTCTAGGTTTAGTGGACAACTAAAATAAGCGTGGCCTTCTCCACACACCTCACATGATGGTGGAGGAGTCTAGACCAGGTGGACCTGCTGAACCTGACTTCCTGCGGTGTGATTACAAGCTTGTTGATCACATTCACTAGCTGACTAATATCTGCTCAGATTGCTGATACACCATCTACCTCGAGCTTTCCTAGTACCTTGGCTGCTGTGTATCCTTTATTTGAGTCCTGATAGTCCTTACTCCCCGCTAACATGAGATTCAAAAGAGCTTCTATTTCATCATAGATATTGGATAAAAATTTTCCCTATGCAGTAGCATCAAACAAGATATTTGACTCTGGTTTTAGACCCTCTATAAAATTGTGCCCGATAATCTCCTTCGGTTGCATGTGATGTAGGCAATCTCTCAAGTAACCCTTGTATTTTTTATAAGCCTGAGCCAATGTTTCACCATCTCTCTGCATGAAACCAGATATCTACCCTCTCAACTCTTTTGTCCTCCTTGATGAGAAGAACCTATTGATGAATTTGTTGGAAAGAACCTCCCAAGTGGTGATGGAACTTGCTGGCTTGTTTTGAATCCACTCCTTAGCTTCACTAATCAACGAGAACAGAAACAACGCGTGCTTAACATACTCATCTAACACGTTTTGATAATGAAAGTTCTCACTTAGCTCCATGAATGTCATAAGATGTCTATGAGGATCCTCGTGCAGCTTGCCCTGGTATTGGCAAGTATTTTGGACCAATCGCATAGTCCCTTTACTCAAAGTTTCAAATGAAGGCCAGCTTGATGATTTCTTTAGATGCATTCTCCAAGTTCGGCCTAGAAAAGTTAAGCATTGGAACCCTCTCCTGATTGTTGCCCCGTGCTTACTTGTTATTCTCCATAGTTAACCTGCGAGTGGTTCTCTTAATTTCAGGATCACAAGAAGACAAATGTGGTCCTTGACTTCTTGTACTTAGCATAAACTAAGCACAAAATGATCTTGGGCAGAATTATATGCCCAAGTGATACTCAAATGCTTCATCTCGTCTTGTTTATCCATCGATATTTGTGCATTCTCATGTAATTTGTAGTTAAAATGTGAATTTATACTAACCAACATGATAAGTGTTGTTTTGCAGGAAAAATGTAATTTTAGGAAGCGAAGATGCATGTTGGGAGAAATCGGGAATGGACTCGGAAGCGAGTAGCGGAAAACGCCAAGGAAAAGCAGCAAATAAAGGGGCTCTGCGATGGAGCCGTGTCACTCTACCATCGCGGAGGCATTCTATCGCGGATGATTTAATTTGTCCAAGTTCTAGTGGAGGTCCGAGTTGCCTCCGTGGCACGTTGGACATAATTGCCTGGAACATTGAATTCCAGTGAGGGTTCGCATCGGCGGCGTGGCACGTTGGCCAAGCACCGCGTTGCATACCGTGGCACGCTAAGGAGTAAAAGCTGAAGGACCGGATTCCAGTACGGGTCTGCGTTTGCTCCGTGTCACAGAGGCAGTGCTCCGTGATGCACTCCGTGACACGTTGCTTGTTATTCCAGGAAAAATTCCCACTAGTATAAATAGCACACTTAGGTTCATT
>JACEIK010017503.1:0-11688 GCA_018107945.1 Datura stramonium
CCCTTCGCTATCAACTTTATAACCCGAATATAGGATATAAACCTACCTTTTGGTGTAGCTGCATTTCCTTTCCACTCTCGCACTACCTCCCCTTGAAAGTGGAATTAGACAGTCCTGGTCCAACACCCACATTGGCATAAGATGGCCCTAGCCAATCTATTCCCATAATTACACAATCATTTCTAGCTCCACTAAATCTGCTAAAATCTAGCGACCGACAACTTCTACTGTGCAACCCCGGTAAATATTTTTAGCAATAATAGAATCACCGATGGGTGTATACACTAAGAAGGGTCTCTGAAGCAATTCCGAAATTATACCAAACTTTCGGGCCACTATTGTAGTGACATAGGACAAAGTGGAACCTGGGTCTATCAAAGCATAAACTGAGTGAGAGCAAGTGTCAAGCATACTTGTCACAACATCCTGTGACGACTCTGACTCCTATCGCCCTGGTTAAGCATAAGTGCGATCCAGATCGCTGCTTGAACTAGATTCCCCTAATCTACCTCAGCCTCTACCGGCTGGAGTTGAGGGCCTGTGCCCTGTTGAAGGTGCTGGGGCATGTGACCCTGCTGAAGATCTGTCCTGCCATTCCCGATCACCCTGACCTCTAGCTAGAAAATTCCTCATCATATGACCCTCTTGTCCACAGGTATAACAAGCAGTAGAACCATACCTACATGTCCCCAAAATGACATTGGCTGCAAATAGTACAACCTGGCATAGTGGACCTACTCTGATCTGATCCCCTCTGCTTCTGGGAGCGTGATGCCCGTGAGCTCTCGCTGGGTCTTGACTGCCCCCCGACGGTCTGGTCTACCACCTTTCTACTGCGGAGGTGAGGAACTAGGTGGCCTACCTGATATTCGCGGCTTAGGTCCGCCCTAGAATTCTGCCTGCATGTCACTGGACCTGGCCCTCCACCGCTACTCTTGATTTTTCCTTTCTACCTCCCACTGTTGCTTCCTGATCCCTTAAAGTATCTATAACACAAGTTTCCACATACACTAGGATCAGGCCCATAATAAACCAATGTACTATGGCTGGCATGGTATCCACAAAGGCTGGCGTATATCTGGCCAAGGATTCAAACCTCATTGCATATTACCGGACACTCATCGAGCCCTCTTCCAGGTGCATAATCTAATCCACCCGGGCCTGTCGGATTTCTTATGGCAAGTAATGATCTATGAAGGCCTCTGAAAACCTAGACCAAGTTGGAGGGGGAACGTCTCTGCCTCGGGACCTTTCTCAGCTCGCGTTCCATAACACCACTATGTCCCATAATCAAAATATTTCTAACTAAATTGACTCCACTAGTGTGGCATGCATCACCCTAAAGATCTGCTATAACTGGTCCGAAAAGTCTTGAGGGTTCTTTTTTACTCCATGGCTTGCATCCTCTCTTTAGACTCTTTGGTTTGGAAATACCAATCTGCCTCCCTACCCTTCGGACTCCATTTATCTTTTGAGTTTATATATGTGGGCACCTGATATCTATGAGGGTTCACCCACGGTTTGTCCCTGTAAATAGAAGGGGACTCGAGGCAAGGAACTCTCGAACCCTCGAACTTCCAAGTCCTCCCGTAGATTCAGCCACAACTGGTACCACCAGCTGGCGCTGAGCGGCCATCATCTGAGTCAACATATAAACAGCGCTCCTAACCTCCTGATCTAATGGTATAGGTATAGGATAGGAACCATTGAGGATGGTGATGACATGCCTGCTTCCCTAGAGGGCTCCTGGTGTGGCGGAGACTGCTAGGGAGACCGGGATGAAGTCTCCCTAACTCCCTCAAATCGAGCCGGCTCTACTCGAGGCACCCTGCTAGTGCCTTCTTCTGCCGCAACATCTAGCTCCCGACCAGTCATGGTTTGTCAGGCATCAGACATTTCCTATGAAAATAAGTGGAATGATGTAAGCCTAGGGATTTACCCTATACAACATAGCTCTACAGAATGATTTAAGAAAAAAGGAGGGTGACCACGCTATTATGCCCCGTAGCTTCCTGTCTATAGAATGTGGTGCACAATATACCCATAGAAAAGACTCTACTAGACCTAGACACGGCATGAAGACTCCCTATGATATAACCTGCTCTAATACCAAGTTTGTCACGCCCCACCTTGGGAGGCATGACTGGCACCTGATGCCATACTGAGATCTGATCTGACTTGGCTAGGCTTACGCACTCCTGGTGCTTACCCGCGATTCAAATCAAGAAAACAACGAGCTATATCTCGGCTGTAAACACAGTCTCAGGCTGACAAGGCCGCATAGTCACTTATAAAAGAAAACATCTAACAAACCACAAGGTAATAAAGGAATTCTATGCGGGCCGACAAGACACACCATGTTGTCTAGTTATAACAGAATGAAACTGGCAGTCACAAACACACTATAGCCAACAAGCCTGCTAACTAATACCTAAACTAGGCTCCATAAGACCGTTATGCGAGATGAAACAAACATGGGCCCCACACAGCCAATAACAACGACCATGAACTGAGAAATTGTAGTCCACAAGCCTCTAAGAGTGGAATAATGGTTGGGACAGGGCCCCTACCTACCCAACAACTGTATAACAAAAGAAAAAACCTTCTCTAACTATCAACTCTAGAGAAAAGAAGCTGACGGGACTGTGGACTCTAGCTGGCGACAAGGAAGGTCCTGAACTGCATGTGTCCGCACCTACAGGCAAGTAATGCAGTGCCCCATGGATGGGGTCAGTACAATATGTACTGAATATGTAAGGCAGTAATGAAAATGACTGAATAATACTAATAATAGAATTGAAAACGATTAATACAAAAGATAAGAGATATAACTTGTTGCATAAGTAAGAGTAACTAATGTAAACAAGAAACTTACCATGCCCCCATAAGCCTAGAAGGTACAACCAACATAAAATAACCTGTTAGGGCCCCTATAAGCCCTAGCGAGCACACTCCAATCTGTATACCCCTGGCATGGTCAATATGAGTCAACGAGTAACTATAGCCAGCCTACCTGCCTCTAGGTCTGCAACTGAACCCACTGCGCTCCTATAGCTGTGTCTGAGCCCGGTGAGCTCCTGTAACTACACCATAGGCACACAAGGCTCAACGGAGGGTCAGTGATGCTGATACGACATAAAAATAGAAGCAACTCATGGATGGAATGTAATATGGCCCTTGGCCCTAATTATAGTCCCGTCAGACAACATATAGCTCCTTGGAGCGATCCATATAGCCCTAAAGGCGGTGACACAGCTAGTAACCCTAAGGTTGGTTGATGGAAGGCTATATAAGGTAGGGTCAATCGTAGCCTTAATAGAAAACGCTAATCTCAAACTAACGGTAACAGCTAATCATAACATACATGCTTCTTACTCTCTTTCAAAGATATAGGTCATATTACTATACAACAGGAATAACTTGCCGAAGATATTAGCCTTAATATACCTCGAATGTCGATTCTCGTTTAACTTATTAGTTCCAACCTATAACCGGTGGTTCCACTCAACTGCAGCCCTTACACTTAGAGAATAGGGCTATTTTTAATACTAAATTCAGCAAACAACATTATCTTTCAATAATAATATTAACTATAATTCAACTCTGTTTAACTCAGCTGAAGATTCACAATTTCTCAAGAGTTTAGAATGGAGAAATGCTTACCTATTTCTTGTGGCCGTTTAGGACTCAATTTGGAGTAATTCTGACAACCTTTGCTCGGCGGGGTTCCGGTATACCGAGGGAATTTTCAAAAATAAACACCCCCTAAAGGCTCTTCCTGCATGCGTCAAGCTCTCATTGCTCAACCTTGCTAATCTACTCGACTCATTCGTCCTGCCATTAAAGGCTCTTCCCGCATGCGTCAAGCTCTCATTGCTCACAAAAAGCCCATGCGCACGCACACTAGCTGATGACATCTTACAGTGTGTAACACTTCCTTTCTCATTTTCATGCCATATTTTCAAAATTTCATTTCAAAAAAATTTATGGTGGTACCTCTCAAAACAGCTCCATACAATACTCAAAAATGACATGGCATTTTCACTTAAGAGCCGCCCCACAATCTATCATTGGGAAGTGTCAAAAGGTTCGACAAGAAAGAGAATACAAAAAGATAAATGCTCCTTGGGAAAGAACCGTGGTATAAAAAACCCCTTGGAATTTGATTACTACTCTACTATTTACATAGCCGAATGAAAAGACTTAGTTCATAATGCACTTTAACAACTCAAATCAAGGACCTAATTTTCATCACTAACGTACTAACATCTAAAAACTCATTCGTTGCAGTCATTTAGATTTTATCAACACAATCAGCCCGACAAGGGAAATCATTAACAATACTTAAAAAAATAATGTGCCCGATAAAGGCTCACAACTTTTCATCAAATAAAGACAAAAGCCCAATAAGGGCTACATCAAACCATCACCAAATGAAACACAAATGACCCCCAAAAAAACACTCATCCCATTGTATGCATACAAAATAAATAGAGCTAGAGACTCCCTGAGAGGGTCACTCCTTATCATTGGCATCAATGGCTTTACCTGCTCCTGTTACGCCATCAAAGCCTACATCTCCTAAATCTTCGGTTTCATCTCCCAAGACCTCAAACAAATCATTAATGGGGCCTCGAACTGTGGAAGGGGCAGCCATTGCAGCATCAAGAGCACTCATGTCAGGAACCTCCATGGATTTCTGACTTTTCCACTCCTTCACTTCAGTCCGAAGAGAGGTGATAGCCCCCTTCCACTACATCCACCATTTGCACAATGTTGTAAGACTCTCATACATAGATTTCAGCTCCCTTTTTACTGTTTGAGCGATGAGTGTAGGGAGGCTCCTATCAAACTTTTGAAGTTGACTCTCATGAGAGTTGGTCGTTTTCACGAGTTTGTGGAAACCACTTGGTTGGGAGGATGTTGTAGGGGGTAATACTCCCTGAAGAGGTATGTCACTGGAGGTTTGTCCTAAAGCTTCTTGGTGGGAGACGTTCAAATCTGAGGCATGTGGTGATTGCTCCGACCCATGGGATAGTGAACCCTCTGTCAAACCAAAAGCTTGCATCCGCTTCTTCTTAATTGTGGGTGCCTCAGCATCTCTTTTCTTGTATAATGTGATCATTCCCGAGGTAAGAACAGGGGTATCATCAGAGAACAATGGCACTCCCACTTGCAAACACAGCTAAGAAATGAGCATGGCATATGGTATGGAGGTGTTGTCCTGTCTTGCCTTTTGCTTCATTAGCTGGGCCACAATTTCCCTAAAGTTAATGGGAACTCCGGAAATGATGCAGGCTATGAGAATAGCCATCTCTAAGCTGACCTGATGTTCATTTTTAGAAGGGATGATGCAGCCATAGATGAAATCCATCCACAATTTGGCCTCAAACTTCAGATCACGGCAAGAAATTTTTCCATCCATAGAAGCCCAAAGAGGTGTGTCAGCCACAATGATAGAGGCTATCCAAGTGAACTTGTTCTTCATGTCATCAATCTTGGCCATGTACTCTGAGCAAGTGTCAATCTCATCCTCCCAGAATAGATAGTTGATAGCTGTCGGAGTTACGTCCACCTCCACCCCTCGTACCATGACTGAAGGTAGGTAGGGGAAGTCATCGACTTTGACTCTATGGTTCATATTGTCCTTCCTTGCCTAGTAGAAAGCATAGAACTCTGGCACCAAGCTTGGATAGTAGTCTGGGAGAGTGTTGGCGAAAGTGTGCCATTGCATGTCTGTGAATTGAGCGGTGATGTTGAGAAGGTCACCGCGCAACCCCATAAAGTCAAACCTTTTCTCGACCATGATTGATCGGCCCTTGCATATGGCATAGTGCCCCTTCATGTCGGGCACACAAAACATAATGGCCTCCCTAGAATTTGTGGGTTTTACAGAGGCCTTAGCTTTACCTTTGCTTTTGGTGGTTGATCAGGCTGGGGCCTTGCCCTTACCGGTGTTCCTGGATGAATACATTATCTGCAAAGATGACATTAGTAGCATCCGCAATGCATTGAAATGAAATAACTAGCACTATTCTAAAACTGAAATGAGAAACAAAGATGAAAAATTTTCATTCAAAGAACTGGTAGCCCCAGTGAAGCACCAGAGAGTCGCAGGATGCTATCCGTGGACCGCCTCTAAACCGCCAGTGAGAATGTCATAAAAAAGGAGGGGAATGTATGTCATAGCCACATGTATATGCAACTAGAATGCTGACAAAAAAAATAAGAAAGTTAGAGGTACATTACCTCTCTTGAATGAATATTTAGCAGAGACTAGCTGACATTATGGGAGTTTGGTGATGCTCAACAATGGCAAACTCTTGAGAATTTTTTAGTAGAGAGAAAGATTGTGAGTGTAGTGAAAATTTTATGGAAAGGGTGAGGTCTTTTATAGGTGAGCAGGTGAGAGTTTGGTTGGTTGAGGAGGAGGTGGAGGGTTAATGGTGAGTTAATTGTATGGGAAGTGGAAGAGAAGGAGTTGTGGGAATATGTAAAGATGGGGTGTTGGAAAAATAAAAAGGAGTGTGGGAAAGTGGTAAAAAGAGGAAAAATAAAAGTCTAAGGCGTATTATTTTTAGATTAGGGTGGCTCAAGAAGATTTTGGTTTAGGTGGGTCCATATTTTGTTAAGATTTTGAAAATACAACCAGTACCTTTACCGGCGCTACACCAACGATCGCCGTTTTGATCCGGCGATTCGCCGCCTTACCATGTCGTGCTTGGTTTTGTGCCTAGTTTAATGTCTTGCAACTAGTAATTGACCGGAGGTTCGCAAACTATCACGACCCAAACAGAGGTCCGAATCGAGACACGGGACAAGGAGCCCGGAGAGACTCCAAGTCAACCCATGGCATGAACATACATCTAACTCAATATCAATAAAGCAGAATACTTAACATAACGACATAGCGAAAGCATAAACATAACATAACATGAAATGAAGAATGTACAACATACGTAACAGCTGAATTCTACACATAGTTTGAAAGCCTCTAACATATCTGATAGGTTGATGGGACAACACCCCCAACTAACTCGGCAAGTCTAGAAAACTAAACATAAAAAGATAATTGATATCAAACCGGTCCTCGGAGAATGAAGACTCACCAAAGAGCTGGGTGCTAAACTCCGAGATGAACTACTAACGGTGCTGGGTCTGAATATCGGAGCCTGTATCATAAAATGACACAACATAGCGTATGCGGTTAGTATATGGAATGTACCGAGTATGCAAGGTAAGTAAAACTTCTTAGAAAAGTAAAATCATTTAAAACATGCACAACATAAGAATAAACAAAATAAGAGTCGAAGAGTAGGGCTTGCATGCATTCTTTCTGAAAACATGATCTCAATATAACATAACATCCTAATTGAATCGATTGACCTAAAGCTAAAATTTTATAATCATATTAAAACTGAACATTTGGGTCAAAACTGCTTTAAAACATATGTAGACATGTATATCATGAATGATGAATATACATAACTGAAATCATGAGGAACAATGGGAGACTTGTCTTTTAACTGGCATACCACGATAGAGCTTACGTGGTCCAAACTATCACACTCAAGTGGGTAGAGTCATCCAAAACCTTGCCAGGGCTAAGGACGATACCATGATATCGATATCTAGCTGGTGGCCCAATAGGGCAGGGGATAGCTCACAAGGGAGGTCTCAAAGTGATATATATATATATATATATAAGTATAAACCTACGTTGGTGTGTAGTTCTGAGGCATAGGGTGATCGACCCTTATCCTACTTGGTGCTAGACACTACTCCCAAAAACATGCATATGTTGTCCATCATTTTTCAATGAAGCTTACCATCATCAATTGACGAAGCTCAATAAATAATACATCTCAAATCTGAAAACATGCATATGAGAAGCTTTATCTAAAATCATAGCACAAGCTGAAAGATAATTAGGAGTCTTCGCTCCAAAACCATGTGGTAAGCTTAATTTAGGAAAATCATGAATCATACTTGAACATGTGGGCATTGCCCAATACCTTAACATGCTTGAAAATACTCAATTCACATTTAAACATGATTATAAACATGGGTAGCTTGAAAACATGCTTTTCATCATAATATCTCATCATAATCATACATCCATCACAAATCTCATCTTTTATGAACTTTCCATAATTGGGGATTTTGATTTAATAAGCTTAGGACATGATTTTTCATTGAAAATAACTTAAAACTTGCCCATGAATCATAATTCAATAGTAGAAACATATTTAAATCATACCCATGTAGAGATTAGGAAATTTATGCTTTGGGTTAAAACCCCATAGATTGACATAGGAAATTTTATGATTTAGAGAGGGATTGGGCATGAGTATGAAAGGATTCACCCATTCATAACCCTACATATCTGGGTAAGATCAAATTTTACCACTCCTTGAAAGCCCAATGGAAAATTGAAGGAAAACTTGAAGAAGAACAAGCTTGATCACCTCACTAATTTTCTAACTTTGCATGCATGGATATGAATGAACTTAGGGTAGGTTTTACCCTCATAGAACACTACATTTTGAGACTTAAATGACATAGTTTAGGACCCTAGGACTTAGGAATTACGGAAAAGCCCTTACTAAATTCGCAAAAAATAACTGTCTGTCAGTCCCTACGAGGGAGATAATGACTCGTGACATCGTCGGCCAAGTACACTGCCTATCAAGTCATCTGGGCTCTTCATGAGTGACGTAATGGATCATTACTGGTGACCATGAGTCGTGGTCACCACTCGCCACATACACTGCTTGGGAATTTACCTTGCCTTATCATGTTGCTCACGACCCATCCCACGAATCGTGGTGACTGACCACGACTCGTGGGGACCTTCCATGGGGTACACTGCCTTATTTCTTCTCCTTCTCAGCCATCACTTCCCATGACTGAATCAATGAGTCGTGGGGTCTGACCACGACTCATGGTTATGTCTGTGGGGACCTTAAATCCCAAATTTTAATTAACACCCTGATCCTCACCATAAGTCACATAATGACTCGTGGTCTTCTCCCACGGGCCACATCATGACCCGTTCTGTGACCTGATGCCATATTTCAAATTTTTCTCCATTTCAACTAACGGGTCTGATCTTTGGCTTCCATAGTATAACATGAACTAATTTCGGTGTTCCGCTGGTGGATCGCCGCTTGGGCACCCACTGCTCAGGTATTCTGGGTTGTACCGATGGTATGCAATTTTGCATCGGCGTTCTTCCAGCTCATCCGCTGGTCTACCAGTCATGTTCCAAGGTTTCTGCTTGCATGACTAAGTGGGCGGAAGTTCGCGTATCTAGATCGGTGATTCACAAGTCCAGTGCATTTTTTGCCTTATTTTTGTGCTTCCTATCCTTGCTTCTCACATCATTAGTCCTACAAAATCTAAAACAACAATGACACGAAAATATTCAAAATACGACACTTGGGTTGCCTTCCAAGAAGCGCCTTAGTTAACAGCATGGCACGACGTATTACTCATTGAGCATGCATTCTTCGAAGGATCATCCTCCGACTCAGCCTCCTTCATCTCCACTCCACTATACTCGCTCTCTTCATGCAATACTTCAATCACTTTGCATTCATTTGGAGGTTCAGCGAATTGACACATCATAAAGTTGGCCTCTTCACTTCAAACCCAGAACTTGAGCTCACCTAGCTCAACATCTACCAAAGATCTACTCATGGCGAGCAATGGTCTCCCTAGAATGATTGGCATTTCTAAGTCCATTTCACAATCAAGAACCACGAAATCAGCTGATAGAATAAATTTATCGACCCTCACCAATACATCTTCTGGCACACCCACGGTTTATTTGTGGAGAGATCAACCATTAACAACCTCATTGATGTGGGTTTGGTGTTCCCAAGCCCTAATTTCTTGAAGATGATAAGGGGCATCAAATTGATACATGCGCCAAGATCGCAGAGGACTTTCTTAAACACACATAACCATATAGTGTAAGGAGTCATAAAAGCTCCTGGATCTTCCCACTTTGGGGAAAGATTGATCATCATCATTGCACTACAATGATTCGTTGTCTCTACGGTGCCCACATCTACCACCTTCTTCTTTTTTCAACAGCTCTTTCATGATCTTTACATATCATGGCATTTAAAGTAGGGTATCAACCAACGGTACATTAATGGGCGATTTACTGAACATGTCAATAAATTTACTGAACTGATCATCCTTCCTTTTCTTGGCTAACCATTATGGATAAGGGGGTGGAGCTCTTGGTTCTTGTTCTTTATCATTTGAGGCCTTTATGCCTGTCTCTTCTTCATCCACATTTGAGGGAACTTCATCAACCTCTTTCTTACCTTCTTCATCAGCATTTTAACCTCCATTTTGGTGATTTTAGAACCACTTCAGATTCATTTTCATCATTTTTTAAGGAATAACAACCTCCTTAGACTTCACGCCTACATCTCCAACCATTTTACCACTCCTCGTGATGATGGTCATGCATTGATTGTCTTTCTTCGGTTTGGCATTGTATCACATGGGAGTGTTCCTTTCATTCGGGGGTTCATTTGATAGGACAAGTGATTCATTTGATCTTCCAAATGCTTAATGGTGGATGAATAGGAACTCACGGTTTGGGAAAGGTTATACACCTCCCCTTTCAATTTTTTGACCCCGCTGTCGATTTATTCCACTTTCTTGAGGACTCTAGCTAGCATCTCTTCAATTTTTGAGCTACCTACATCGCTTACACCTAGCTGATTTTTGGAGTTCTCATCTTTAGGAGGGGTAATATATGGGTTTGAATGTTGATGATAATGATCTCCCGCTCGATTTTTCTCTTTAGTGCCTCATCTTTCATTTCTATCGGGCCATTCTTGTGCGTCGTGGTTTCTCCAACCTTTGTTCTCTTCCCGTGGCCTCCATGGGCCCTGATTAGTCCCTTGAAACTTGGATCAAGAACCCCCCATCTGATTTTCCATGTATTGGCACTCCTCATTATATGTCGGTGGCGACGATTCTCCTTCAAAGTGCAATCGATCCTACATACCTACAGCATTCACAACTTTGGGCCCTGCCCCCATCACATGTTTTGTTATTTGTTCCAGCTGCGTCATCATTTTAGCAAGATTCTCATCTCGCTCTTCATCTCTTTTTCTCAACTCAGCTGCCAACACCCTAGAACCAATATCATATGTCGATACATTGGTCTCTATCGTATGCCAGCCTGATTTGTCTTTGTCATTCTATCCAAAAGGGCCTTAGCTAATCTATATGTCTAATCCATGATTGATCCTCTAGCTAGATTATTGGCAACGGATTTGTTAATTGAGTCTAGAGCTCAGTAAAAACTTTGAAGGAGCACTCCATCAGGGAGACCATGGTTGGGGCAGAGGGAAACCTTCTTCTTGAACCTTAGCCATGCTTCATGCAACGGTTCTCCTGGATCTTGCCTAAAGTTCATGATATCATCCCTCAGCCGCAACATTTTTTACGGAGGGAAGAAATGATCCAAAAATGCTTCAACCGATTCTTTCCACGATGCAATGCAACCAAGAGGGAGTTCCTCCAACCACATAGTCACCTCTCCCATTAGGGAGAATGGAAAGAGCCTTAACCTGATAGACTCTTGACTTATATTTGTTATGTTGAAAGGCTGGCAGATCTCTAAGAAATTCCTCAAGTGGCGATTTTTGTCCTCAC
>JACEIK010017505.1:0-12303 GCA_018107945.1 Datura stramonium
AATTCTCTATGTTTCAATCATGGATATGATCTAAGCATGTTTCTAATGTTGAATTATGATAAATGGGAAGATTTTATGATGTTTTCAATTAGAAATTATGTTTTCATGTTTTATAAACTATGTGCCCATCTAGGGAAGTTGAGATCTATAGAGTAAGTGTTTAAGCATGATGAGATGTTTATGAAGAAAGTATGATTTCGAATTACACATATTTATGTTCATATTTTCAAATGATCAAGCCTATGTCAAGCATGTTTAAGTATTGGGCAAGCCAATATGATCGAGAATGTCTCATGATGTACCTAAATTTCATGTTATCATCTTACCACATGGATTTTGGAGTCTATACTCCTACTATTTTCAGCTTGTGGTATGGTTTGAGCCAAGGCTCCTCATGTTAGGATTTCAGATTTATGTTTGTATGTTATGAGTCAGCTTCATCAATAGACGATGGTTCATCTTCTTTGAAACACTATGGGGAGCATATACATATTTTTAGAAGTAGTGTCTAGCACCGAGTAGGCTAAGGGTTAGTCAACCCTATGCCTTAGAACTACCCGCCAACGTAGGTATGTTCAGATTATTTGAGACCTCCCTTGTGAGCTTCCCCTACCCCCAAGGGGCCTTCAGCTTGATATCGATATCATGGTAGCTTCCTTAGCCATGCCAAAGCTTTTGACGGCTCTTCCCACTTGGGTTTGATAGTCAGGACCACGTAAGATCTATCGTGGTAATGTCGGTTATATGACGAGTATCCTATTTTTCCTCATGATTTTAGTTATGCATGTTCATCGGTCATGATATTATGGTTTCAGTAGGTTTGACCCAATGTTCAGGTTTCTTATGAATATCAGTTTTCAGCTTTGGGTCATTCGATTCGGTTACATTCAGATCATGATTTCAGAAAATAGCATACATGATACAGGCTCGGATATTCAGGCTCAGCTTCATCATTATCTAGACCTGTAACTTTAGCACTTATCAGCAAGGGTTGGTGAGTACTCATCTTTCGAGGGCCCTTCTTTCAGTTGTATCTATTACTTTCAATTTCAGACATTAGTGAGTTAGTTAGGGTCTTGTCCCATCAACTCGTCAATAGGAGAGCCTTTTTAGACATAGAATGTAATCAGCTTCGATTTTGAGTTATGCATTTCGATGTTATGATATTGTTAGACTTCCGCTATATTAGTTATGTTTATCTTCTTCTTTAATATGATTGAGTTAGATGATATGTTAATTCCATGGGTCGACTTGGAGCCTCTCGGGGTTCCTCCTCCCGTGTCTCGATTAGGGCCTATATTGGGGTCATGACAAAGTGGGGATACTGATGTCTTGTAGCACACCTTTAGGTCTTTGATGATCCACTTTCACTTGTTGGCAGTTCGGACACTTAGCCACAAACTCCATTATGTCCTTCTTCATACCATTCCATCAGTAGACCTCCCATACGTCACGGTACATTTTGGTGGCAACTGGATGTATAAAATATAGGTAACCATGAGCCTCATGCAACATCTGCTCCCTCAAGTCATCGACATCCAGAACACATAAATGATCCTGATATCGAAGTACACCATCTCCCCCTTGGGAGAAGACCTCTACCTTCGAATTCTGAACCACTTTCAATATTACCAAAATAGGATCCTCATCTTGCCTAGCCTTGAACTCCGTCACCAAAGAGGATTTTGAACAATGACACCACCATCCGTCAAGTCAATAAGATGAACTCCTAATCATGCAAGTTGGTGAACATCCTTCACCAACTCTTTTCTTCCATCTTCCACATGAGAAACACTCTCCATGGATATCCTTCTAAGTGCATCGACAACTACATTGGCCTTGTTAGGATGATAAAGGACACTCATGTCATAATCCTTAAGAATCTCTAACAATTTCCTTTGTCCCAAACTCATGTCCTTCTGGGTAAACATATACTGAAGACTCTTGTGGTCCGTGAACACATATACATGCACTCGATACAAATAGTGTCTCCAAATTTTCAACGCAAACACCACTTCTACCAATTCTAGGTCGTGCATCGGGTAATTCTTCTCATGAGTATTAAGTTGTTTAGAGGCATACATAATGACCATGCCATGCTGCATAAACACACAACCGAGGCCAACCCTAGAGGAATCATATTACACCACAAATCTATTTGTACCCTCAGGTAAGGTCAATACTGGGGCTGATGTGAGCCGAGTCTTTAGCTCTTGAAAACTCTTCTCATATGCATCCGACCACTGAAATTTGACTTTCTACCGGGACAACATAGTCAACGGTGCTATAATGGATGAGAATCCTTCAACAAACCTTCTATAGTAGCTCGTTAAACCCAAGAAACTCCTAATCCGAAGGACTAAACTGGTCTAGGCCAATTCTTTGCAGCTTCTATCTTTTGAGATCCACTTGTACACCCCTCAATTGACATCGGATGGCCCAAATATGCTATTGTTTTAAGAAAAAAATCACACTTGCTGAATTTAGCAGATAGTTGGCGATCCTTAAGAGTCTGTAGTACAATCCTCAAATGAGCGGCATGCTCCTCCTCAATCCGAGAGTATATGAGAATGTCATATATTAACACAATCACCAACATGTCCAAATATGGTTTAAACACCCTGTTCATCAAATCCCTAGAAGCTGCAGGAGCATTCATTAGTCAAAAAGAAATAACTACAAACACATAGTGACCATACCGCGTCCTGAAGGCTATTTTTGGGATGTCACTCTCCCTAACTCTGAGATGGTGATAACCAGAAGTAAGATCTATCTTTGAGAAGCACTTAACCTCCTATTGTTGGTCAAACAAATCATCAATTCTAGGGAAGGGATACTTGTTCTTGATTGTAACCTTGTTCAACTATCGGTAGTCAATGCACATGCGAAGAGATCCATCCTTCTTCCAAACAAAGAGAACTGGTGCACCCCATGGGAATTTGCTAATTCTGATTAAACCCTTGTCTAAGAGATCCTTCAACTGCTCTTTCAACTCTTTTAGCTCATCTAGAGCCATTCTGTAAGGAAAAATACATACAGGTTGCATATCGGGAAGAAGGTCAATACAAAAGTCAATCTCCCGCTTGGAAGGACTCCTGGTAGATCATCTGGGAAAACCTCCAGATACTCACACACTATAGAATCTGACTAGAGATTCTGGGTCTCGAAAGTATCATCCTTAAACTACACTAGATGGTAAACGCAACCCTTAGAAATTATCTTTCTAGACTTAAGGTAGGAAATAAAGCAACCTACAAGCACAACTAATCTACCCTTCCATTCTAGGACTGACTCACCCAGAAATCAAAACTCTACTTCTACAATTCACTAAGGCATGAAATGCAAGTATCCAATCAACACCAAAGATAACATCAAAATATGTAATGTATAACTCTACAAGATCTGCTGAGGTGACTTTTTAAAGGACTGTGACAGGGCAATTTCTATATACCCGTCGAGCTATAACTGAGTAACCGACTAGAGTAGAGAATGAGAAATGTTCTGATAGGATTTCAGGACTGACTCCGAAACTACTAGCAATATAGGGCCTCAAAGAAAACAAGGTAGCCCCTAGATTTAACAATGCATAAACATCAAGATGAAATAATTGTAATGTACCAGTGACTACATCTAGAGAGATCTCTTACTCCTTATGAGATCAGAGGGAATAAAATTTGTTATGACGCTGACACCACCTACACGAGTGGATGCACCCTACTGAGCTGAGCGTGCTTGTAGAGATTCTAAACTTAAAGTTGAGTGATGGACTCTACCATGGCCCTGCCTAGCCATTAGACACCCTCTGAGCATGTGGTTGGGCTTCCTGAACCAAAACCATGCCCCTTAACCTACTAGGTACTCTTTAGGGTGCTTCCTGCCACACTTGTTGCAAACTAGAATGATAGGCTCTCCTGACCTGCTCCCCAGACCCTTGGAGCTTGATGTCTATCCCATCTGATCACGCCTAGACCTGGATGGCATGCTGGCTGATGACGGTGCTGGAATTGATGGTCTCTATCGAGACTGCTGACGATGCCCGCCACTGGGCCTCTGCTGGTAAAACTCAACATTACTCATCTTGGCCCTCTTGGCCTCTTTATCCTTATCCTTCATTTGATCCACCTCCATCTGCTGGGCATATATGACCAATCGAGAGAAGTCTAAGTCACGATTCAACATCTTCGCCCTACATATCTTGACTAGTGAGTCGGACACCCCATACACAAATATGTTCAGACAGGTCCTACGGTCTGCCACCATCTCTGGCGCATACTTGGACAGCCAGATAAACTCCAAGATGTACTCTTGAACCTTCATATCATTTTGCTTCAAATTGACGAACTCCACCACCTTTCCCTCTATTAACTCCCTAGGGAAGAATCTATCTTGCAATGTTGTCATGAACTCAACCAAGCTCACGGGAACTGCTCCCACTACTCTACTATTTCTTTACTAATGTTACCAAATATAAGCAACCCCTTCAACTGATAGGAGGCTAAGTCTGCACTCTCTTCTCCTGTAACCCCTATAATTTTGTTGATCATCTGTATCTCCTCCAGAAACTCATATGGGTCCTCATCCACTCTCGACCCAAGAAATTCAGGGGAACTCATCCTGAGGAAATCCCGAACTCAAGCTGCCGCTGTGCTCCCATTCTGTGGAACATGGGCCACTTTCTGCTGGTTGACTTGAGCGGTCAAACCTGGGCCAACATCTGAAAATTTTCCCTGAGCTAAGTATGAGAGATCTGCTCAAGTGTCACGAACCAAATATAGGCCTAGATCTAGACACGGGATAAGTAACCCCGAAGATTCCAAGTCGATCAATGGAATGACCTTAACATCTAACTCAATCATAAAAGTGCAAGAACAACATGATAAACTTAGCAGAAGTCTGAAATAAGCACAACATCATAAATACACACGAATCTGAAGTTGATTAC
This sequence comes from Datura stramonium, assembly GCA_018107945.1. Lineage (NCBI taxonomy): Eukaryota > Viridiplantae > Streptophyta > Magnoliopsida > Solanales > Solanaceae > Datura > Datura stramonium. The sequence continues at coordinate 4,943 of JACEIK010017505.1, forward strand.
ATTCTATGTATGAAAAATCTCTAATATTGATGAGTTGATGGGACAAGACCCCAACTAACTCTCTAAGTCTTAAACTGAATACATAAAAATAACTGATAGAGAATGGTCCTCAAGAGATGAGGACTCACCAAAAGAGACTAGATGTTAGCTTTGGAGTTGGATAAGGATGGGCCTTAGTCTGAAGAGCGGAGCCTGTACCATAAGACGATACAACATAGAGTATATGGTCAGTACGTGGAATGTACCGATTATGGAAGGTAAGTTAAACCCCTTAATTAAGTAAAATCATTTAAAACATGCATAATATAAAACATAATCAAAACAAGAATCTGAGAGTAGGGCTCTTGTGCTATTTTTTTCTGAATCATGATCTGAACATAAAATAACATCATAACAAAATCGAATGACCCAAAGCTGAAATATGATAATCATAAGTAACACTTACCATTGGGTCAAACCTGCTTTAGAACATATGTATGTATATCATGAATGATAAACATGCATAACTGAAATCATGAAGAACAATAGAAGACTCGTCATATAATCGACATTACCATGATAGAGCTTACAGTGTCGCGACTATCACACTCAATTGGGCAAAGCCGTCCAAAGCCTTGCAAGGGCTAAGGACGCTACCATGATATCGATATCAAGCTCAAGGCCCCTTGGGGCAGGGAAAATCTTAAATAGGAGGTCCCAAAATAATCTGATCATACTTATGTTGGCGAGTAGTTTTGAGGCATAGGGTTGACTGACACATTGCCTACTCGGTGCTAGACACTACTCCCAAAAATATGCATATGCTCTCCATTATTTTTCAGTGAAGCTGACCATCATATAGAGACGAAGCTGAATAATCATATACATAATAAATCTGAAATCATACATGAGGAGCCTTGGCTCAAATCATACCACAAGCTGAGTAAAATTGGGAGTCTAGACTCCAAAGCCTTGTGGTAAGCTAATTATCATAAATCATAGTCATAATTGAATGTATGGGCTTACCCGATACTTAAACATGCTTTAAAATAACATTATTTACTTGAAAACATATTCATAAACATGGGTGTAATATCCCAAAATATCCTAAGACTAGACTTGAGATTTGAAGTGTGATCAGCGGGAAAAGTTGGAAAAAAATTTACTTCAGTACGAGTCAACCTACGAGTCGTAGATTGGTAGTACAGGTCGTAGGAAGACCCATGGTCCATATCAGTTAAGTTGTTTCCCAACCACGAGTCCCTATTACGAGTTATAGTATGTGGGTATGACTCGTGGCCAGAAGTTGTAGCAAGTCTTTGGAGTTATCATATGATTGATTACACGGGCAATAGTACGAATCGTAGATGGAGTTACGGATCATGGTACGAGTCGTAGAAATATTCAGAGAGTTGGGGAAGAATGGAATCATTAGTCACTGGAGGAAACTATAGGTTTGTGGTACGACTCATGGTACGAGTCATAATATGATGGTGTGAATCGTTGGTTCAGTCGTGAGTTGATATATTATAATGCCTCAAACTTTTGGGCTAAGTTAGGAACCCTTCTAGGTTTGTGGATAGACCCACACCCAATGAATTTATGGAAACAAGGTGTTATAATTAATTCCAAAGTGTAAGATGTGCATTGGTGCAAATTAAAGTCATAAGGAACCTCTAGCATAAAGTTGAGTTGAGAACTTTCTTACAGATTGGGTTTTCATATTGGTTCGTATGAGGGTCAAATTCAACCGATCATAGATCCTATGTCACAAATTTTTTTTGGGTAATTCATCATATTACATTGAATCCCTTTGAGTCTTCTTTCCAATGCATCCGATGTTGCACTAATCAGAGTTCAGAGTAAAAAGTTATGAGCGATTTAGTGAAACTGCAACAGGCATGGTACGACTCTCACTATGAGTCGTACAATCAACCTATGGATCATACTGTTGGTCGTGGTAACTGTTAGTTACATGTTTTATTTCGATATTTTTGGGGCATTTTGGTAAACTCCTATGCTTGTAACCCCTAAATGACAACGTTTTGGGCTTCCTTAAGGTCAGATTAAAGGGATTAGCCTAGCCTAAATCCTCACCCTCTTCAAATATCCATAGATTGATCTTTCTCTCAAGAAGAAGCTAGGGCTCATCACCTCCAACTTTTCAATTCCTCTTGGATCTTCAAAAGAAGTCAAGGGATCATAAAACCAGGTATGTAAGGTTGTGAGTGGGTGTCTTCTTCCACACCCATGCTCAATTTCTATCAAATCATGAAAATTACCTATGATCAAGTATGGAGTTTTCATCCAATTGCATAATTCTTCAATCTCTATACACGGGTATGATTAGATTATATTTATATTGATGAATTGTGAAGCTTGGGCAGATTTTAGATTGATTTCAACCAAATTATGTTTTTTACATTCTGAAATTAAATGCCCATTGATGAGAAGTTTGTGAAAGAAGAGAGTGATGATGAATGTATGATGAAAATGAGATTTGATGATGAAAAACATATTTCTAAAGCAACCTATGATTATGATATTGTTTTCAAAATGAATTGAGTATATCCAAGTATGATAAAGCTTTGGGCAATGCCCATATGTTGATTCATAATGGTGATTTTTTTCAAAACAAGCTTACCATATTATTTGGAGCGAAGTCTCCCAAATTTTCATATTATTATCTTTTTGTGTGTTTGAGTTGAATATTCCTACTTAAAGCATACCACATGGTTTGGAGTAGATGCTCCCACTTATATCTAAGCTTGTGGTATATTTCGAACTAAAGCTTCTCATATGCATGATTTCATTATTGAGCTTTGTCAAAGGACAATGTTGAGCTTCATTTCCATATGATGATGAGTCTATGCATGATTTCATTATTGAGATTTTTCAAAGGACAATGTTGAGTTATGCATGATTTCATTTTCATCTTCGTCACTAGATGATGGTCATCTTCGTTGAAAAACTATAGAGAGCATATGCATGTTTTTGGGAGTAGCGTCTAGCACTGAGTAGGCTAAGGGTCAATCAATCATATGCCTCAAAACTACGCGCCAACATAGGTTACATATATATACTTTTGGGATCTACCTTGTGAGCTTCCCCTGCCCCACGAGGCCTTTAGCTTGATATTGATATCATGGTATCGTCCATAGCCCTAGAAAGGTTATGGATGGCTCTACCCATTTGAGTTTGATAGTTGGGACCACATAAGCTCTATTGTGGTATGTCAGTTAAATGATGAGTCTCCCACTATCTATACTATTCAAATTTGAATATTCATTACTCATGATGATTATTTTTCACATGCTTGTTCTCAAAGCAACGTTTGACTCATTGTTTAGCTTTTCTTATAAATGTCATGTTTCAGCTTTGAGTCATTTGAGTTAGTCATGATGTTATAAGGCTATGCATGGACATGTCATGATAAGATTACAATTTTAGAAGGAATACATATAGCTCTTCTCCTCAAACTTGAAAGCTTATGACATGTTATGAAATGTCCTAAATGATTTATTCTACTTAAGCGATTTTACTTACTTTGCATATTCAGTACATTCCACATACTGACCTCATAATTTCTATACTGTATTGTTTCATGATACAGGACCCGGCTCTTAGGTTCATCTCCATCCTTAGTCCATTCAAGAGTTTTCTATCAGCTTTATTTGTGCGTCCTCATATGCCGAGGTCCGTATGATTAGACAGTTTGATGTATTTTGTTTCGGTTCTTGGTCGGGTTAGTTGGAGATGTTGTCCCATCAACCCATCCTACATAATAGAGGCTTTCAGATAATATGTAGTATTCAGCTCTTGTGTATGTCAAGTACTTTCAAAGGTTATGATATGCTATGTTACGTTTACGTTTTCGCTATGTCTTATATTCAGTCTTTTGCTTAATGTTAATGAAGTTAGATATACTTATGTCATGGGTCGACGTGGGGCCTCTCGGGGTTTCTTGTCTCGTGTTATGATCCGAGTCTACATTCAAGTCGTGACAATGCTCGGAAACATGTTTTCTCATCAATAATTCATCATAGTTGAACGTACATCATAAATCTCAACTTCTCAAAAATACTTCATGAATGGGCATCATAATTTGTAAAACTAGTAAACATGATTACTAATTGAAAACATGATAAAACTTGCCTATGAATCATAATTCATCAATTAAAACATACATAGATCATACCCATGACACTTAGAGAATTCATGCACTGGGTTAAAACCCCATAGAATTGACTCATAGATTTTCATGAATTAAAGAGGAATTTGGCATGGGCTTGGACAAAATCACACATTCATAACCCTACATACCTGAAGGGAGTTGATTCAACAACTTCTCTAATTGACCAAGGAAGAATTGGACGGAAAACCTTGAAGAATTGGCCTTGATCACCTCTCTAGACTTCCACTCTTTCATGCATGAGTAAGAACGGCCACAAATGAACCTACCCCTCTCAAACTCATCATTCATATCTTAAAACGACGTAGTTTAGGCCTTAGGATCATAGAAATTACGGAAAAGCCCCTAATAAACTCGAAAAAAATAATTGAAAGCCAGTCCGAATGAGGGACTGGATGAGTTGTCAACTTGGACCACAACTCGTGGCCTCTAGTCGTCAAGTGCACTGTCAATTCTTCCTCAAGGGGTCCCCACGAGGGACCTAATGGATCATCGTTGGTAACCATGACTCATGGTCATCTCTTGTGATCCTTACTGCCGAAAAAAATCCTCAACTCCTAGCCAATTCTGACCACGGCTGAATCAACGAGTCATGGGGTCTGACCACGAGTGGTGACCAAAACAAACACAAGTCCAACATTCCACCACGAGTCACTTTACGACTCATGGTCTACTCGACGGGTCCACTAATGACCCATTCTATTACCTGGTGCAGAATTTCTAGTTTTCTCTGTTTTAACTCCCGGGTGTGATCTTAGGGCTTCCAGGGCCTTACCATATCTTCCCCTTGGGAACATTAATCCTCGAATGTTGGAAAACATACAAAAATGCAGAGAAATGCAATTATCATATTCAAATACTGATCATTTAAGCTGAAAACTGCCGGAATGACTACCTCTGAACTGAACTAAATGGCTGAACTGAATTCATGAATCATACATGCATAGTTTGACATGAAAGAAACTTGGGCAAATGAATGAACATGAAAACTGAATAGTGTTTTAAGGAAAAAACTAAATAGAGTTTTAAGGAAAAAACTGATCTAGTATTCCAACCGGAACCTTAAGATGATACCTTAAGCTGGAAGTGAGCCGGTAGAGAATAAATGTGGATATCTAGCCATCATATCTGCTTCGGCTTCCCTCGTAACTCCCTCAACATGCTGATTCCTCCATAAAACTTTAATTGAAGTTACTTCCTTGTTTCTTAGCCTTCGAACCATCCGATCTAGTATTCCAATCGGAACCTCTTCATAACTAAGGTTGTCTTTCACACTGACACTGTCCACCAGGATAACTAAAGATGGATCACCTAAACACTTCTTTAAGAGTGATATATAAAAAACATGATACAAGGATGCTAATTCTAGGTCAACTCCAATTCATATGCCACCTTGCCAACCCACTTCACAATCTTGTTGGGGTCTACATACCTAGGATTGAGTTTTCCTTTATTTTGAAACCTCATCACTCCATTAATGGGAAACACCTTTAGAAACACCCAATCATCAACTTCAAACTCAAGTTCACTCCTCCTCACATCCGCATAGGACTTTTTCTTACTTTGAGTTGTTTTCAACCTTTCCCTTATCAACTGAACCTTCTCCGTAGCCTCATGGACTGAATCCGGACCTATGAAGGTAGCCTCACCAACTTCAAACCAACCGATAGGCGATCTACATCTCCACCCATAGAGTGCCTCGAACAGAGTCATCTAAATGCTGGAATGGTAGTTGTTGTTGTATGAAAATGCAATGAGAGGCATATGATTATCCCAACTACCCTTGAAATCAATAACACAGGCTCTCAACATATCCTCAAGAGTCTGAATAGTCTGCTCCGCTTGACCATCTATTTGCGAGTGAAAAGTTGTGCTAAGCTTGACCTGAGTTCCAAGCCCCTTTTGAAATGATCTCCAAAAACTAAGAGGTTAACTGAGTACCTCTATCTGATATGATGGAAAAGGGCACTCCATGAAATCGAAGAAACTCCTGAATGAATAAATTAGCATAATCCTCCGCTGAATCGGTAGTTTTGACGGGTAGGAAATGAGCTGCCTTAGTCAACCTGTCCACAACAACCCAAATGGAGTCATACTATGTACGAGTGCGAGGCAAACCTATAATGAAGTCCATGTTGATCTCTTCCCACTTCCAATTACGGATGCTAATATCTTTTTAGAGCACACCTCCGTGTCTTTGATGCTCAACCTTCACCTGTTGACTGTTTGGACACCTAGCCACAAATTCTGATATGTCCTTCTTCATGCAATTCCACTAGTAGACTACCCTTAGGTCACGGTACATCTTGGTGGCATTTGGATGTATAGAATATCTGGATTCATGAGCCTCGTGCAACATCCGGTCTCTTAAATCATCAACATCCAGAACACATAAGAGACCCTGGTATCGAAGCACACCATCTTCCCCTTTGGAGAAGATCTTTACCTTCTAATTCTAAACAACTTCCTTAAATTTCACCAAGATAAGGTCCTCATCTTGTCTAGCTTTTACATCGGTCACCAAGGATGATTTCGACCCATTCTGATAAATTATTCCCCCATTTTTTGAGTCGACCAAACGAACTCGTAACCGTGAAAGTCTATGCACATCTTTCACAAATTCCTTCTTCTCCTCCTCTATATGGGACACACTCTCCGTAGATAGTGTACTAAGAGCGTCCGCTACTACATTGGCTTTGCCCGGGTGGTATAGGAAAATCATATTATAATCCTTGAGTAGCTCCAAGCACCTCATTTGATGCCGATTGAGATCCTTATAAGTAAACACATATTGTCGGCTCTCTTGGTTCATAAACACATCTAAAAGGACCCCATACAGATAGTATCTCCATATTTTCAAGGCAAATACAACCGCTGTCAATTCAAGATCATGAGTAAGGTAATTCTTTTCAAGCACTCTCAGCTATCTAGAAGCATAAGCTATAACGTTTACGTGCTGCATTAAAACTAATACGAGTCCGATCCTTGAAGCATCACGATAAACCACAAACCCATCTTTGCCCTCGGGTAGGGTCAACACTAGTGTCGAGGTGAGTCGAGCCTTCAACTCTTGGAAGCTCTTCTCACAAGCCTCCGACCATTGGAAATTTACCTTCTTCGGGGTCAGTTTAGTCAACAGTGCCACAATAGATGAAAAACCCTCAATGCTGGTCAAGTTAGAAAGAGCTTG
>JACEIK010017506.1:0-12299 GCA_018107945.1 Datura stramonium
TCACTTCACCCATCATTATTTAGTCCTTCATATGCATTTTTCACCTACAAAACAAGGACTAATCACGTTGGTTAGTGCATACCAAAATTTACACAAAATCTCATAAGAATGTAAGTGTATAATTAGACAAACATGACTAAATTAAGCTATAAAATAGAACTTGGGCACATAATTATGCCCAAGATCAGTACGAGTCGTGAGAGCCTTCCATGAATTTTCAACCAGATTTTGCTGGGCTCTCCGGACCATACTACGAGTCCTTGGTATGACTCATACAATCCTCCTAGGAGTCATACTGAGGCTCGTTCTAAGGACATTTTTCAGTTTTCTCTGCATGGTCGAACTTTAAATCTAAGGTCTAGTCATAGGGAGTTTAGGGGTGTTAAAATATCTCCCCTTGGGAACATTAATCCTTGAATAAGCTAAACATACTGAAAGGATATGGATAGAATTGAAATCCCAAATATTGATCATTCTAAGCTGAGAACTGATGGGGTGACTGAGCTGAAAGGCTAGGGAAAGAGCTACAATCCCGAGAACTTAATATTAAAGCTGAATGCCAATGGAGTAGCTGACTCCGAGCTGAACTACATATCTGAACCGAGTTTCTGAATCGTACATGCATGCTAAGATATAAGAAGAACTGAAGGATATGAAGCTGGCATGAAACTAAGTAGGGTACTAAGGAGAAAATATTTCCCAAGTAGTTCCTCCTACTAGCTAATTGTTCCTTAAAACCTTCACTGAAACCACTTCCTTATTTTCCCCAACTTACGATCTTGACGGTCAAGAGTCTCAACTGGAACCTCATTTTAAAAGAGGTTGTCAGCCTCACCAACACCTCATCACCCCCTTCATGGGTGAAGATTTTAGAGACACCTTACTAGCTGCACCAACTTCCCTGAATACCATCACACCATTCCACCCTATCACTAAAATCATCTTACGACTCCTATGTAGCACATGCCATCCCAGGATTTCTCCGTCTCCCTAGTATAACTACCTATTGCAACCATTATTTTTGTCATGAGAGAACGTACATAGGACTTAGAATAAGGAAATTGTAAGCACGAATCATCTACAAAATTTGAACTGAGCATATGCATGATGTAGCACGATCTTATGAGTTGTTAAGGAGAATCTAAAGGACTGAGTTCATGGAGCTAAGCATAATGTGACACATGAGTCTACGCACATGATGAGTTTCATAACATGAAGTTGAGATTTATGGAATCAAGGAGTAAGATTGGGATGGCTATCTGAAGCGGTTATCTATAATTCTAGGAGTCTGAACATAATCATGAGTAGAATGTAGTGTCAACTAAAACACAAGAGGAAACATTTGGATAGGAAGGTTTGACATCCCAAAGCTGCTATGTTTGAAGCCCTTCTACTAGAACACTTAGGTCTTGACTTGTCCTTTTTAACTTATCATCTCCCCCTATCTTTAATTCATCATTCTTAGGCTCTTAGATCCTTTCTTAAGGCTAGGATAACATCAGTAACTCTTGACTTCTCATTCGCCTCAATAAGCTATCACTGAAGACTTCATACTTATAAACATTTCATACCAGTCATGGGATAATTCTCATATCTAGCATGCTAAAAGGCATCTCATACCTTATACTGTGGCTCCTGGGCCTACAACATGAAAGGATCAAAAAGAGAAGCTCCTAACATACCTGTAACTATATCTGGAGTGTTCTGCCACCTGTACTAGATGTTGTGCCTTGCTGAGATGGGAGAGCTGCTGGAATGGTGGACTGAGTCTTCCCATGTCCCGCTAGAGGGAAATTTTTTATTCTATGACCTGATTGACGACATCCAAAACATCCTTCCCTACCGAGCAAACAATTTCCAAGGTGGCTCCTTCAACAGTTCTCACAAACTGGGCGACCTGACAGGGCTACAGAAGAGATAGCTGGGGCTCTACCTTTGCCCCGTCGGGCTGCTGGGCAATCTCTGAGTTTATGGCCTGACTTGCCGCACCAAAAGCAACCGCCTGAGCCAGTCATACATTCTTCCAAATGGTTCTTCCCATAGTTCTTGCAAGTTGGGTATGTAATCTCCCTTACTCTAGGTTTGTTAGGATTCTTGACTACCAATTGTGCTAGGCTGATGACCTCCAATGAAGTTTGAAACGGGGTCCACCACCAATCCTTTGTTGGGAAAACCTCAAGTCCCATATCCTTTCTCTCTTACCCCCCTTTTCTTTTCCCTTGAAACTTTCATCCGCTATCATAGCGTGAAAATCAGGTGTGACGTTTCGAACCCTGGTAGTTATTATCTCTACAGTAGGATTCACAGGTGTGACTGTCTGCTGGCTAACCTGAGTGGTTGCGGCCCATATTAACATTCTAAAGGTAGACCCGAGCTCTACATCTGCCACTTTCCCACTGAGGGGGCCTACTGGGGATTGTGGGATAGGTGGATTCCCGCTATTTTTCCCTCTTCCAACACCCCTTCTGGGAGACATTGTCTGCGAACGCGTAAAGCACGAATTAGAAGAGAGACATTAAAGTTTACACTCTATCGCACAATAGGAATTGTGAAAGAAGGGAATTTTCCTAAAACATCTTATAGCCTCCTTGTCATAAGTGTGGCACGCTTCACACCCATGAAAAGGACTCTACTTGATGCGGCTTTCTGACATTCAAGGATACTCTAAACCTAGTTCTTTGATACCAAGTTTGTCATGCCCCGAGCCTACACCCTAGATGTAACACGGTACTTGAGGTCACAAGTGACTCCAAATTAACCCCTGGTCTATCATACACTGGTATTATGAGTAAAACATGCATAGAGGAAGCTTCGAAATAATAACATAAAAGCATTTATAAAATAAAAATTTAAACATAAGGTTTAAAACATCCGCAGTTTGAAAGCCCTTTTACTAATGAGTTACTAGGATAAGCCCCCAACTAACTCTAAGTATAGCTAAAAATAATAAGCCAACTAAAAGAAAATGAAAGAAGGCCCTCGAATGATGAGGACTCACACTTCAACTGCGGTAGAGGAGGATCAGAATCACAACGGCTAACAATGTAGAGTCTGGGAACCTGTAGTTGTATCATGAAACGATACAGTATAAAAGATATATGTCAGTACTTTGAATGTACTGAGTAAGTGAGAGAAAACATAACCGAATATAAATGACTGAACTAAAGTGACATGAAATGACCAACTAATATACTAAACTGAAACTACTGAAGAAATATGAGATGGTCAAGATGACCAAGTCCGGTGGTCATCGACATGCCCTAAGTCTGAAATACTGAGTTTGAGATACTACACTGAACTAATCTGAACTGAACTGAACTGAGAAATCTGAGAGTGAACTAAACTGACTAGTGAGAGAGTCTATAACCGACATATAACCATATGAACTAGACGTGGAGTCCGATGTACACACCCCATCGGTTGGACCCAATATACCCTGCCAAGGTATAAAGGCATGGACTGTGAGATCACGGTATGGGGCCATGAGGCAAACTAAATATAACCTACGGTGGCAACGTAGTTATGGGAGCTGGGTGCACTGGAACCCTGACCCTCTCGGTGCTAAGTTCTACTCCCACTAGATAATCTTACCATGACTACTACTGCCAAGAGGATAGCTTGATACTGGGGCCCAAGACTATAACTGACTCAGGGATACTTTCTGAGAGAACCCTGAGCGTCTTATAGGTCCCGATTTGGAAATTGGGTTCTAAGATTGGTCAGAGCTTCTTATCTGGAGGAGTCATAACCGTCTAAGAACAAACTGAGGCTGAAGCTGGTGGTTCTAAGACTGGTCAGAGCTGCTTATCTAGAAGTGTTATAATCGTCTAAAGAACCACTAAAATCTGATAACTGATATCTGAGTCTAATAATAACTGATAACTGGGAGGAACTACTGACACCTCAAGAAACGACTATAGTAAAACTGATCAGTTGACATTATTCTGGTCAACCCGGAGGTTGTTAAAAATCTGACAGAGGCTAGACTGACATTCCTGAGTGATACTGAGTAAATAAATTTCTGGATGAGACTGACTAATTAAACCTTTATTGAGTTTATGATACATACAAATACTATACGAATTCCCTAACTTTGAAAGATTCAAGCATGATTCAATAATTTAGTACATATACAAGATTCTAGTTTCTGCTTCAAAAGTTAGGGATAAAATTCTACTTCACCAGAATAGGAATCATTTTGGTCACAAACTAGTGGAAATTAACTAAAATAAACATAGATTAAGATTCCACATGAATTATTCAAGGTATGACAACAATATCTTCACTTTTGAAAACTCAGTGCTAGAACTGATAGTGAACATGGAAAGAGTTTTAGGGGACACAAGGGGAGAACAATATCCTTGCTGAATTCCCACATACATTATCGAAGGATCTCTCTAAAGATCTTGAAGTTGCTACACCTTGGAGAGGAACCCTAGTTTCTTTGCCTTGAGAGAGGAAGGGAGAAGAAGAACTTTACGATAATTGTGAGAAGAGTGAGGGATTATACTAGGAAAACTCCTTTAATTCGTCCCAAAAGAAGCCTAAAATGACCTAGTTTAAGAGTTAGAATCATAGAAAATTACAAAAATACCCCTAGAAAAAAGTTCTTAAAAATCTGTCTGTCTGGTGCTACGGGTCGTGCCATGACTCGTGGTGGCTTCCTATGGGTCGTGGTATGCCTCGCGGATACTGGGAGGATTTCAAAGATTGCTGAAACCCTTGGTACGAGTGCTTGGTACGAGTCGTATCTTCATACCGCGAGTCGTACCAAGACTCGTGGTAACAAGGCTGGTCCTGTCCTCGAAACCTGACAGTGCTTTACTAAACTGGCCATAACAGTTTACTCCGAACTCTGATTGATGTTAGGTTGGATGTGTTGGAAAGAAGACTCAAAGAGATTTAATTTGATATGCTGGATCACCCAAAACCAATTCTGATAGTTTAAAATTAGCCCTTGTAAGAAGTTTCATAAAAAACCCAATTGGTAGGAAGACTCTCAAGTAAACTTCATGCTAAAGGTTCCTTATAACCTTAACTTGCATCCAATGCACTTCTTACACCCAATAATTGATGTTAACAACTTTATTCCTTAAATTCATTAGGTTCGGGTCTATGCACCTACCTAAAATAGTTCCAAACTTAGCCGAAAGTCCAAGGTGTACGTCATCTCAACTCACGACTGAAATGACGACTGGTACCATCTTCTTACAATTTGTAATGAGTCTTTGTAGCTACTGATCCTTCCTTGCAAATTCTCTGAACCACCTATCTATGATCCTTCACTACGACTCGTACCACCCTGATACGGATCGTAGGATCCAATCGTGGTTTCCTTGCCACTTCCTTTTAAACTCTCTGAATCATACATGAAACCTTGGTAAGACTCATATTGACTTTGTATGAGTCGTGAGAGCCTTCCATGACTTTTCAATTAGATTTTGATGGGTCTCTGGACCACACTACGAGTCCTTGGTACGACTCGTACACTCCTCCTACGAGTCATACTAAGGCTCGTTCTGAGGACATTTTTCAGTTTTCTCTGCATGGTCGAACTTTAAATCTAAGTTCTAGTCATAGGGATTTTAGGGGTATTACATTAAGTTTTGAAAAATTTGGTCTTTGTCTTTTCTATTGCAGGTAACAAGTTGTCCTAGAAGATTTGAAAAGGAATAGAGAGCGGTGGAACCTTTGTTGGAGCCTGAACGCCGATTGCATTTACTTCAGAGAGAAGTTCTAGAGAGGAAGTTTAAAAGGTTATAGGAACAGTTACAACAGCATCCACCAGTTCGACAGATAGAGTTTTTTCCTGAACTAATGGCAACCAGACGAGTTGCAAAGTGGCAATCCTACTAGCGAAAAATGTGACCTCCAGTATCCACAAATCGGAGCTCGGAGAAAACTTCTAGCTCAAACAGAACATGGTGCGACAGTTACATTCTATTGTCCATTTCACTGAAATGACACATGAGGATCCACAACAACACTTATAGAACTTTTTGGAAATTAGTAACATTTTTGTCCCCACTTGAGTGTCAACTGATTACGTCCGACTCACCCTCTTCCCATTTTCACTATTGGGAGAGGAAAAGAGGTGGTGAAGGCTGAACCACCGAATTCCATTACTTCTTTGGACGACCTAGCAAGGAAGTTCCTCATCAAATTCTTCCCTTCAGGAAAGACTACCAAGCTTAGAAGTGAAACTTTAAGTTTCAAGCAACGTCCTGAGGAGAATTTATATTTGGCTTGGGAGAGGTTCAAGTCATTGCTGAGAGACTGCCCCCATCACCAGCAGTCCAATGAGGTGTTAGCCCACACCTTTGTGGAGAGACTATACCCACATACAAAGATCTTATTAGACTCCACATCGAGAGGGCAAGCACTTGAGAAGACATATGATGAGTTGTTCACTCTACTAAATAGAATTTCTTAAGAAAATCCGTAGTGGCAGGAAAGAGAGCAGCAGGGTTGATAGAAGTGGACAGTGTCAATTCCTTGGCAGCACAGTTGGCGTCACTGCAACACCAAATGATGACTTAGTTTAGTAAACTGAGTATGAACTAGCCACAAGGACAGGTCAATGCAATTCAGCAAGCTCCTAGCTGGTGTGAGATATGTGGCAATAATGTGAACAATGAAGATTCTTGAGGAGCCAATCCAGAATTCGTCAATTTTGTGGGTAATGTGCAGAGAAACAGTCAGAATTATGGGAACACATACAACAAAAATTGTTAGAGTCACCCAAATTTCTCTTGGGGTGGCAATCAGAGTCAGAGCTACCAACAACCTTAGTAGCAACAGTACCATCAACAAAACAGGTACAACAATTGCTAGTCAAGAAGCAATATTGAGGAAATGTTGCAGAAAATCATGGCCACTCAGACCCAACTGGCAGAGAATCAGGCAAGGATGGCTTCAAATTTGAAAAATCAACAGATGGCCACCCGAAATCTAGAAAATAAAATAGGTCAGTTGGCAGTTGCTTAGCATACCAAACCTCAGGGAGAGTTACCCAGTGATACAGATACAAACCCCTGACAGGTCAATGCCATCAGTCTGAGGAGTGGCAAGCAGTTGGTTGATGCACTACCAAAAGAAAAGAGAAATAAGGTGCAACCAGAGCTAGTCAGCCAAGGTCCATCAACTGACAGAGCAGAAACTCAGAGTGCTACAAACACAATGCACAATCATGATTGCAGCCAACACAGAGACCACCACCACCATTTTTGCAAAGGCTCAAGAAGAGCAAGGAGGAAAAATGTTTCAAAAAGTTCTTTGATATTTTCAAAGAACTTCACATCAATTTGCCTTTACTAGATTTCATACAAGGTATGCCAAAGTACGCTATGTGCTTGAAAGATGTGGAAGCCAACAAAGTAAGGCTGGTGGATGTCCAGATGGTGGAACTGACTGAGGAGTGCAACTACAGGGTGATGAGCAAGATGCCAAAATAGCTCAAGGACCCAGGGAGTTTCACCCTCCCCGTACAACTTGGTGAAGCTGACATTATAAAGGCTCTGTGTGATTTAGGGGCAGGAATCAATTTAATGCCCTTATCTCTATTTAACACCCTTGGATTGGGTAAGCCGAGGCCCACAAGAGTAATGCTGCAGCTAGCAGACAAGTCTACAGTGGCACCTGAGGGAATCATTGAGGACCTTCTCATCAAAGTAGGTAAATTCATTATATCTGCTGACTTCATCATTCTTGATTTTAAGGTTGATGATAAGGTACCCCTGATCTTGGGACGACCATTCTTGGCAACTGGAGGAGCTATCAGAAATGTGAGAGCAGGTACTCTCAATACACTACAAAGATCTTTATAAGATCAGTGTGTTGTCAAATGCTAAGTGTGGGGTGGTAGATTCTATGGGTCCATTATTGTAGGATATGTTGACACTCCAGTCCAAGTCTGATGGAGGGAAAAAATTGAAAAAGAAGATGGAAGAAAAGAGGGACAGAGTGGAGGTTATTCCCTCTAAAAACAGAAAGAGAAGAAGATGGTCTCTAAAAGGGAACAACTATATGAGGATATCTTAAGAAGGATAGTCCGCGTCGTGCCGCGATAGAAAATAAGGTGCTGCTTGGGAGGCAAGCCAAGAGTATCTTAGGTACACTTTCTTTTCAGTTGTTTGTAATTTTTGTTATTTTCACTTGTTGTTTTTTTTATTTCATAAGCACAAATTCAGGAGAAGTCTGAGTACCCATGTAAGTGAAAGCTAAGGAGCATGATAAAAAGATGAGTGTGGGGTCAATGACCCACGTATTCAAAAATGAAGAAAAATATGTTGTTAGCTAGGCCTAGAGGCCTCAGGAAGTATTTCTCACCATTGTGTTAATTTTATTTGATGCTTTCGATATATAGTATAATTCAAGTGTGGGGTGAGGGAAATTTCAAAAAAAATTTAAATTTTGTGCTTAGTGAATTCGGGTGAAGTTAGTGCTCGATCAGAAATGTGTGTGTTGATAAAGTTGAAGTTGAGCATAATTCATCCACACTTTGATTTTTCTTTTCGATTCTTTTTCGAAGGAGGACACTTTGAACCAAGAGAAATAAAATTGTTCTTTTTCTGTACATAATGGTGTTAGTCATAGTAAGGTACTTTTCTCAATGATGGATGGATGATGACCATCTTGAGGGAAAATTAGTCAATAGGTGTTGCGTTTGAACCCTTAGCTGATTAATAGCTTGATATTCTTGTTATGTGCTATACACTATTGTGAGATGCAAGTGTTGAAAATTTTGAAGCATGTTTAACAATTGTACAACTCTGTTTGAGACACTTAGGCTCTTGAATGTTACTCTATGTGCTAAAAGCTTAATTGTGAATTCTTGAGATTAGCTGAGTAAGAGTCTACTGAATTTATCTTGAATTGAGCATGTGCATTTAGTGTAAGGATATTGTATATTCCAAGCTATTGTGTAGTGTCTAAAACTTTTCTGGTGCGTATGCAAAACGGAATGAGGGATGTAATTGTAGGAGATGATTTAGGCATTTCTTTGAATAAGCCTAACTTTTATCCTTTGCTTTACCTCCCCGTGATATATGATCATAGTTAGCTCATTCAGCCTTTAGCCTATTCTTTGCTAGCCACAATAAAAGCTAATCCATTTCTTTTAAGAAGCTTTGAATTTGATCCTAAACTCCTAAGAGCTTAAGTGAAAATGCAAAAGAGTAGTGGAGTGAGAATCGTGAAAAAGAAGGAAAATAGTGGTTATGGAGTTGAACAAAAGACTAGAGGTGCACTTATTTAAAAATGCATAAGTATTGGTAGGGAGTAACAGAACAAAAGAAGGAAAAAGTTTCTTAAGTACTCCTTACTAATAAGCTAAGTGTGCCTAAAGAAATAGGGAAACAAAAGAGGAAATTGATGAGTGAAAGGAATAAAGGTGAAGAAAGAGAAGTATGTCCATAATGAAATTGTGATGTATTAAAGCACTTAGGGAAGATAGTCAATATTACTGGCCAGAATAGTACCTACCCGTTTAGCTTACATTACAACCCGATAATTCCTACTTGATCTTACTTTCAAACTTTCCTAAATGAGTGAAGTAAAACACTAAAGGCAAGCCTATTAGTCAATACATATTGCATGTGAATTCTTTGTGAGAGTGAGCTTATTTCTTATTTATATACTCATACATGTTATTGATAACGCTCAAACTCACACTTCTTAACAAAGTATGAAGCGGACGTTGTCAATAAAGAACCCAACTAGAGGTTGGGGTCGATCACATAGGGAATATGGAAGGATGTAGAAGAACGCTAGTGCTTAAGCTTTTTAGTTAATTATTTCCTAAGAGGGGGGNCTTAAGCTTTTTAGTTAATTATTTCCTAAGAGGGGGGAATTGGTAAAGGTAATAAATAATTATTTTGAGAAATTGATTGTTGTATCCAAATTAATGCAACTAACTAGGGTAAGTGATCCCCAAGACTTCATAACCATAAGGCGTTTTATACTAGTGATCTATTTTGGTGCTTTGCATGCAATATTGGTAAGTTAGGTTCACCTAAATGGTTTGTCCCCTATCTAGATGATTTTACCATGCAACTTGGTCTGTCTACAGGTTTATTCTTGATTAACCCTTACCTTTAATATCAGATTAGCTATCCCTGGACAAGTTCAAGCTATTAGATGAGGGTTGATAGCCTCAAATCTCTGTTGTTAATCCCTTTTCCCATTCACTACCTCCTTGGTCCGTTAAGTAAAAATAAGGAAAGTTCTAACGTTTTCAACCGTTAAAAAATCAATTAAAACAAAGGAAGAAACAATACATGCATAAACTCCGTTCAAGAATCACTAAGTATTTCATCTATGTGTGTTAATTCATCATGGTTCCCACAGCCCTAGTTGTGGTAGTTTTAGCCTCTCATATTTATAAGTAGATTATTAGCATTCATAATCAAAAGCATAAATTAATATTTACAACAATGATAGGAAGAAACTCACTTGATTATTACAACAATAAAGAAGAACATTTCACCAATTGTCTCAAAGTGTTTTTGAAATAGAATGTCTAAGTCCAAGACTTTTCTTCTTAAATCGTGTTTTTAGACTTATGTCTTGATATCTATATTACAAAGAAATAAAAGGGTATTTATAATAGTAGATTTATGCCTTTTTTTCCTTCATGAATTTTGTTTGGGATTTGTAGCTCCTTTTCCTAGTTGAAGTGGGATTCGACTTTTGATGGCCATTCGCCAAGCTTGTCGTGTCGCGCAAGAAGGGCTGCGTGTCGTGCACTACATCACACAAGAAGGGTTGTGCGTCACACATGCCATCGCGCAGTTTCTATGCCGCTTCGCGCACCTGGTCGTGCAGCAATGTTGTGTAGTGCGATATGGCTTGATCTTTGCATTATTCATTCCAACCTCCTCATCTTTGTTCCATAATCCTCAAACATACCCAAAACCATCACTTCTAGCCTTGAAAATATCTAATCACGTGTGTTAGCCATTTTCACAAATATATAACATAAACACATGAAAAACACATAATTTGTTCTTAAAACATAGTAAAGTATGGGCAAAAATACGTCTATGAAGTGCATAAATATGCCCTTCATCAGTTATAATTTGAAAACTTGTGAGTGAAACATGGGTATCTCTCTTGTTGTGAGGGAACATGTTTGATGACGGATAAAATTCATGTCAGATGTCTTAATATACATGAATTTACTGAGTTTAAGAGTCGATTCTTGAGGCTAGAAAGTTTTAACTTAGTTATATGAGGTTACAGTGGTGATATATTGCAAGCTCTATTTTAAACTTGCTATCTGAAACAATCAGTGTAGCCTTATCTTGTGTCGTCTTGCTTCAATTGGTTATTAGTGAGTCCTTTGTGTACATGAGATGTAATAGAGTTGTTCAAGGACAAACAAGGCTTAAAGTGTGGGGTAGTGATCTTGGGCATATTTACGTGCCCAAGTGCTATTTTATAACTTCATTTTATCCATGTTTGTTAATTTAATCAATTACATTCTCATGAGATTTGGTATATTTATGTGCAAAAACTAACCAACATGATTAGCCTTTATTTTTGACGGTGTAAAATGCTTAGGAGGGACTAAATATGATGGTTAAGGCTCAAGGGGGAAGCTCACAACAAATTGCAAAAGAGTCGCATGATGCACCACAAGAAGTAGGCTGGCCGCACCAGGAAGCATGCCACACCCCAAGTTGTGCACATGAGTGATGCTTCCAGGTGATGCCTTCCATTATGGCAATGTTCCACGGAAGGCGCAAGGCACGACAAGCAGTGTGCCATGCCGGGCGACGCGTAGGTGCCTCGCACAAGACATGCCGAGAAGCCCCAAACCAGTGGCTGTGCGCGATGCCTCCGTGCCACGGAGCTGATGCTACGCGATAGGCAGTGTGGCACGGGGCTGTTCTATGTCCGGCCAAATTTTGCATTTTCTCACTTAGTATAAACTGAACCCTTAGCTTCAAAAATCATTTATCACGTAAATATTTTGGGAAAGTAGAGAGGAGCGAAGAATTTCACCTAGGGTTCAAAGTTTGTCATTCTCTTTTAATCATTCTTGTAAGTATTTTACTTTAACTATGTTTTTGAGTAATTGTATGAACATGATTGGCTAAAACCTTCCTCTAGGGTTGAGACCATATGGAATGAATGTAATTGCTTGATTTTCATCTTTGGTTCGAGTTTTGGTTGGTGTTTTGTCTTGCATTCTTAATTATCATTTTTTATGCTTGATCACCATGGAAACAAACTTGTTAAGCTTAGGAAAAATCTTGAAATAGTAACCCAAGGTTAGAACGAAAGAATGAAGGGAG
>JACEIK010017507.1:0-12296 GCA_018107945.1 Datura stramonium
GGTCAGGATGGCCATTTGAGTAGCAGTTCGTGAGATCAACAGATGGTTGGTATGCTCCTTTCTTCCTGGAGCTAGGGCTTAGTTATTTATGCTTGAGTTTGAGATGCGGTTATGGGTAGGTTGGAGCCCTGTTCCGACCATCAGTAAGTTTACTCTTTAGAGGCTTTGTGGACTTAGTGTGTACAACGGTATTCGGTTTGGGGCCTTGTCGGCATTTTATTGTTTAGTTTAGCATACTCATAGCCTTGTTTGCATTTCAGTTGTTTATCCTGTATTGCTGAGACATTATAGGTCCAGTTTGTGCTCCAGTTGATTATGACAGGTGGCCTAGACGGCCTAAGTGTTACAGTTACAGATTTCATATAGTCGTCTTTCCAGTCAGTCAGGTATGGGGACCCAGTCGCGCCCTCCCCCCAGTTTTGGGGCGTGATATGTTCTTTGCAAGCCATAAAATGAGCTTAATCCTTTCATTTCTTTAGCTGTTAATTGATCCAAAACTCCTAAGCGCTTATGTCAAATTCCAAAGAAGTTGAGGAGTGAGAAGTGAAATAAGAAGGAAAATAGTAGTTGGGGGAGTTGAAGAGAAGAATAGAGGTGCACTTGTATAAAAATGAATAAGAGTTAGTAGGGAGTAAAACAAGAAAATAGCGAAAAAGAAAATGAAAGAAAATTGCTCAAATACTCTATACTAACAACCTAAGTGTGCCTAATGAGATGGGGAAACAAAAGAGGAAGTAGAAAAATATAAAGTTGATGTAGGATGATGGAAATAGCTAATGAAAGTGTGGTGTATTAAAAGCGCTTAGGGAAGATAGTTAGTATTACTGGCCATAATAGTACCTACCCGCCCTTAGCTTACGTTACAACCCATTAAGTCCTATTTGATCTTACTTTTGAACATTATTAAATTAGTGAAGTAAAACACTAAAGGCAAGTTTATGGGTCAATACACGTGGAATGTGAATTATTTGTGAGAGTGAGCTTATCTCTTATGCATAGACCCATACATGTTCTAAATTTGAAGAATTGTGAGTGAGAAATGGGTAAATCTCTTGTTGTGAGGGAACATGTTTAATGAAGGATAAAATTCATGTCGGATGTCTTGATTGGTTAATTTTCATAAGTTGGTTGAGATTTAGAGTCCATTCTTGAGGTTAGGAAGTCTTTACATAGTTATATTCTATTTTAAGGGTTAAATCTTGCATGCTATATTTTTAACATGCTATCTAAAACAATCGTTGTACCCTTAGGTTGAATTGTCTTGCTTCAATTAGCTATGTTTGAGTCTTCATGCGTATGAGATGTAAAAGAGTTGTTCGAGGACGAACAAGGCTTTATGTGTGGGGTAGTGATCTTGTGCATAATTATGTGCCAAGCGCTATTTTATAACTTAATTAAGTCATGTTTGTCAATTAAATTAATTATATTCTCATTTGATTTCTATTAATTACGTGCATAAACTAACCAATGTGATTAGCTCTTTGTTTTGTAGGAAAAAATATTAAAGATAGGCTAAATATGAAGGTGCACGAGCAAGGAGGAGCTTTGGATTGAGTTGGGATGATAATTGCACAAGATGGCATGAAAAACAGCCTTGCTGCACAGCCCAGCATGCCACACATCACAAGCTGCGCGCTGAGCACCGTGCCATACCGTGCCATGCTGCGAGCCATCTCCCATATCACGCAGGCCATCGCGGCGAGGAGCAGCATGCAACGCCGGGTGTCACACATAGCCTGCGCCAAGGACATGCCATTGCCGATAATTCCAGTGAACATCCGCATTTCCTCCATGGCACGGAGGTAAATAGGGGCGATGGGCAGCGTGCCATAGAGCAGTTTCATGCACGGCCAAATTTTGCAAAATTCCACTTAGTATAAATTAAAACCTTAGCTCCTAAAATCAAATATGATGAAATATTTTTGGGAAACCGTAAAGGAACGAAGGGAGAAGTTAAGAACACTACCTAGGGTTAATTATTTTGCATTCTCTTTTAACTATTGTTGTAAGTACGTTACTCTAATCACGTTTTTGAGTATTTGTATGAACATGAGTGGCTAAAACCCTTCCTCTAGGGTTGAGGCTATGTAATATGATTGTAAATGCATGAATTCTTCATTGGTTTGAGTTTTAGTTGTTTTTTTGTCTTACATTATTTATTATTAATGCTTTTATGCTTGATCACCATGAAAACAAAAGCGTTAAGCGTAGGTAAAACCTTGAAAGAGTAATCCTAGGCTAGAACAAAAGAATGTAGGGAGAAAGTTCTTATCTTTATGATAGGATTCGCGGTTAGGATAGAAATTATACCTAATTTGCCTTGCTTGGTTGATAAAACAGGATGAGCTAGACACCAACTTAGAATTGTCACATCACCACTCATAGAAGTAGTCGTGAAGATATGTCTATTAAATGATTAGAGATACAAAAGTCCATAATCAAGGGCACAAACTCCGTAAACCACATTCATGTTAAATTTCTCACGAATTAGGATGTCACATCCCCGCTAAACGATGTAGGTGTGAGACAAGTTTGTCGTGTTTAGAGGCTCGAAAGACCATGAACATAGCATTTTAATTATGTCAGACAACTATTGAAGTTTTCATACTCGAACCATTGTGAATTGTAGCATTGCATGATTATTAGGCCATAACTCTAGTTGCTTCTTATATCATTTCTTGAGTATTTTGTGATCACCCATAGACTTAATTAGAATTTTATGAAATTTGTATAATCAAAACATTCAAAGATTAAATTAACACTCGAACTTATATATTCGCTGAATTGGTCCAGGCCCTGTGGGTTCGACATCCGGCTCTAAAAAGGGTCATTGTATTACTTGTACGACCGCGTGTGCTTGAGCATGAGTTGGGGCGCAACAAAAGGATAGCAGTTACTAGGGCTCGAGACTTCACTAAGCAGGGCCAGTATGAGTCCCACCATCAAGAGGCGGATGGAATATTTACGGAAGGAGGAAATGGGAACAAAAGAGCCACAATAGAAAACCTTGAGTTTTCCTAGAAGAGGGAAAGTGGTGGGCACTAGTGACAGCCCCGTTAGAGGTCATTAGCCCCGCCACCATCAGTAAGTCGGGTTCCAGTCAGATCCAAAGTGTGGGGAAGCACATATCTAATTTTCAAGAAATGTAGAAGGAAACACACTGGAGTTTCTTGATCAGTAGGAATGTCTGCCTTGGGTGTGGGAAGTCCAGCCAGAAAATTCATGACTATCCATCAGCCCAGCAAGGTGACGTTTGTGGTCGTACCTACCCAGTTTGCAAGGATGCGTAAAGTACCATGTCGGGAAGTTCTTGGTGGCTTCCGATGCCTGCTTCTGGTGTGTCAAGCCTATTCATAAGCGTAAGATTGTTCAACAGCCAAATGGTGCATAGATAGAGGACCAACCAGTTCTTCAACAGCTCCCACAGCTAGCCCACCTCAATAGGGCACCTCAACTGCTTTAGGTAGTGGACAATGCTACGATCGAGAGGGCATACCAGATGTAGTCATAGGTATGTTATGAACTTTACTTGTTGAATCTTGCATACTGCTAGGATCAGGAACTACAGTATAAGGCTTATGATTCCTCTAGGTCTCTTGATATGAGTTTTATTTCGGTATATGGTGTTGAATGGTTAAAGGATTGGGTGAATGAAGGGATACGAAAGAAGAAGTATGAAACCTCCTGAGGTAACCTTAGAATAAAAAAATGTAAAGTCAAGATCTAGTAATGTCGACCTAACTTTAGAAGGGATCTAAGGGACGTAGGATAATGACTCAAAGCTAAGGGGGAGAAGCTAAGTCGAGAGGCCGAGACAAACCTTGAGTTATTTCTAGTAAGAAAGTTCCTAAAATAATATCTATGGAATTTCAATCCCTTTTTTTCAGATGCTCTCCCTTATGTATCAATCGACGCTACGCTCTACTCCTGCTTATGTTTAGATTCTAAAATGATAGGTAACCACTTTGATCAATGATCTCAATATTACTCCATGACTTCATAAATCTCAACTTCTTGTCAAGAAACTTATTATGTATTTATACTCATGTCTCTCAGCATGCTCAGCTCAACGAACTCAGTCCTTGAGATTTGCCTTATCGGCTCATAAGATCGTGCTATATCAGGTATATGCCTAGCTCAGATTTCTTCAAATGATTTTTGTTGATGATTTCCTTATTCCAAGCCCCATGTATGTTCCCTATGATGGAAATGAAGGTCACAACGTGTACATTCAAGATAACTCCCTATTAATACCATAGGTGCCAGGTATGCAGAAGTTCATAGCCCAGTTATTAGCCAAGCTTGAAAGATAGGGGAATTCTTGAATGGTGTTAGCTATAAGGAGCCATGGGGTAATTGTACGTTATTGGCTTGAATAAGGTGGTGATGTATAGGTTACCAGAGGTGTGGCCGTGCTAGGCTCGAATAGGATTGAGGTATGTGACAGGGTATCAATATTAGTGTTTGGAAGTTGAAAGAGGTAAAATATGGTTTGCATCACATGGTCTCCTTGGACACGCCGACGACATGATTCTATATAGGTAATAGAGAATCAGATAACAATGTCAGCATAAGAACTATGCTAGATTGTATTGTCGGGAATTAGTTCGATTGCACGGAGTTCCTTTGTCCATCATCTCAGATAGGGGTACTTAGTTCACCTCTCTATTTGAGGGTCGATTCCGAAGGGTCATGGTACTTCGGTAAAGCATAGCACAGTTTTTCACACGCAGATAGATGGTCATGTCAAGCAGACCATTCAAACTCTTGAGGATACGTTGGGAGCAGGTGTGTTTGATCCTAGGGGTAGTTGGGATACTCACTTATCTCTTATTGAGTTTGTCTATAATAACAGTTATCACTCCAGTATTTAGATGGCTCCATTTAAGGCTCTTTATGGGTGGGGGTGTAGACCACCTATTGGATGATGTGAGGAAGGTGAGGCTATGTTAATTGGACCAGAATCAGTTCATGAGGCTGTGGAGAAAGTTCAGCTTATTAGAAATAAGCTAAAAATAGCTCGGAGTTGGCAGAAATCTTATGCAGATGTGAGGAAGAGATAAATTGAGGTTCAAATTGACAATTGGGTGTTCCTGAAGGTGTCTTTATTGAAGGGAGTGATGAAGTTCGAAAAGAAAGGAAAACTTAGTCCCCTCTATGTTTGGCCATACAGGATTGGGAGACATGTTGGCAAGATGGCCTATGATTTGGAGCTACCCGCAGAGTTAGCTTCGATGCATTCTTGTTGAAGAGGTGCGTCTATAATCAAACTCTAGTGGTTCCGGTAGAGAACATGAGAGTAAAGGACAACCTTACCTATAAGGAGGTACCAGTTGAGATCCTTGATCATCAGGTTCATAAGTTGAGGAAGAAGGTGGTGTTTTCATTAAAGGTTTTGTGGAGAAATCTGTTTGTTGAGGGAGCTATGTGGGAAGCGAAATCAGATATGATTTCTAAATACCTGCATATTTTCCCTACCAGCTCAATTCTAGCTGGAGGTATAAATCTCATCCTTAAAACTCTTTTCAGTTTCATGTCAAGTTCGTGCATAACAGTTCCATTCATGTCTTAGCATATATGTATATTTCATGAACTCAGTTCAATCATGTGTATCAGTTCTGAATCAGTCACTCTATCAATTTTTAGCATCAGATGATCAGTATTTGGGATTGTGTTCTTTCCCCAGTTCTTCAGTATGCTTAACCCACATTCGAGGATGAATGTTCCCAATGGGGGGGATATTGTAATACCCCAAAAGTCTCTAAGACTAGACTTGAGGTTTGAAATATGATCAGCAGAAAAGTTGGGAAAATTGCTTCAGTATGACTCAATCAGAGATTTTGGTTCCCTAGACCACGAGTCCCCACTATGATTCGTAGTATGTGGGTATGACCCATGATTATGAGTTGTAGCTTGCCTATGGGTTTCCAAGTGTTGATTGTACGAGTCATGGTACGACTCGTAGCAAGAAATGACGGGCCGTGATATGCATTCATGGAAATATTACGAGTGTTGTGAAAAGGGGCTCATTAGTAATAGGAAGAAATCACAAGTTGTAGGTTGGTGTTATGACTTGTGGTACGAGTCGTAATATGATGGTACGAATCCTCGTTTCAATCATGAGTTGGTATATTGTAATGCCTTAGGCTTTCAGGCTAAGTTTGGAACCCTTCAAGGTATGTGGATAGTCAAACCTGATGAATCTTATGAAAACTATGTGTTAGACCAATTCATAAGTGCGAGAAGTGCATTAGATACAAATTAATGTCATAAGGAACACCTAACACAAAGTTGAGTGGAGCGCCTTCTTACCGATTGGGTTTCTATATCAGTTTTTATAAGGCTAAACATCAAGCGACCATAGCTCCCTTTTTATGAAGTGTTTTTGGGTGATACATCATTTCAAATAGAATCTGTTTGAGTCTTCTTTCAAACGTATCTGACCTAGCATCAATCGGAGTTCGGAGTAAAAAGTTATGAGTGGTTTAGTGAAGCAGCACCAGACATTGTACGTTCCTCAGTACGGGTTGTACAATCTAGTAACGACCCATATTGTTGGTCGTAGTAGTTCCTAGTTGCAGGTCTTCATTCGATAGTTTGGGGTCATTTTAGTAAACTCCTATGCTTCTAATTCCTAAATGACATCCTTTTGGTCTTCGTTTAGGTCAGATTAAAGGGTTTAACATATCCTAAATCCACACTCTCTTCAAACATCTTTAGATTAGATTTTCTCTCAAGAAAGAGCTAGGGTTCATCACCTCCCACTTCTTAATTTCTCTTGGATCTACATTACAAGTCAGGGGATCATCATCCCAGGTATGTAAGGTCATGAAAGGGGGATATCCTTCCACCCTCATGCCCTTTTTCAAATTGAATTCATGATTCTCACCTCCCATGCATTGATTTTTGAAATTTTAGTATCAAGCTTATTGTGGATTAATTCTTTCATGTTCTTCCGTGAAATCAGTTCCCTCAAGATTCAACTTGTGTTCTTATAATAATGAATGCACGTCCCTTATCAAATCCATTATAATCCAATTCCCCAAATTACCATAATCAAAATCTTCTAGGGATTTTGGGTTTGTTATGCAATTCATTCATAATTCTCTTATGGGTATAGCTAAATTGATATTAATTTATGATTTCCATGATTTTAATTTTGAGAATTCTTCAAGTCTTCATGAAACTATGGATCTAGGGTTGTGAACCCTACTGATCCCAATTTGGTAAAATTGAGTTTGGGCTAATGAACATTTGATTGATTTTCTATTTGTAGTGTGTGATTGGTGATGAGAGTCATCCAATCCTGCCCAATTACCTTTATGAGGATTGAAAGAGCAAATTTAGGTTGGGTTGACATTAATCAACAATTACTCAAGGCACAACCGTTGTTTAATGGATTCTCCTAGACTTTGGTTGAATTCCAATTGTCAACAAGCAATTGGATAGAAAGGAGTTCTCTTAAATTTAACAAAATTGAAGTAGATTGTCACTTATGGTACTATTGAAAGATATTTGTGGGTTGCCTAAGTAAATTTCTTGCATTCAGCCCTAACCCATTCTCGATCCTTCCATATTGGGTTATTTGGGGGGGGGATCGACCCATAATTGGGGTCACTTCCCTAGAATTATCTCTAATTGATTATAACCCTAGATTATTGCATGTCACGCCCCACCTTGGGGAGCATGACTAGCACCTAGTGCCACACTGGGACCTGAGCTGACCTGACTGGGCATGGGCACCTCTGGTGCTTGCCAGTAACTCAAATTCAAGAAAACAACGAGCTATATCTCTGCTATAAACACATCCTCGGGCCGATAAGGTCACGTAGCACATATAAAGGAAAATAGCTAACCCAACAAGCAAGGCAGTAATAGGGGTTTAATGCGGGCCGACAAGACCACCATGCTGTCTAGTTATAATTGAATAAAAACAGGTGATCATATTCATATTAAAGCCGACAAGGCTCCTGCAACTGGGTCTGAGCCTTTTGGGCTCCTGTAGCTGTGTCTGACCCGTCTGGGCTACTGTAACTGTATCTGAGCCATCTGGACTTTTGTAACTATATTTAAGCCATCTGGGCTTTTATAACTGTATCTGAGCCATCTGAGCTTCTATAACTGTATCTGAGCCATCTGGGCCCCTGTAACTGTATCTGAGCTGTCTGGGCTCCAGTAACTGTGTAGGCGTAGAACTATAAGTTGTGTCACCAAACTATGCCTTACGCTGCCTAATTTAGAAAGGTACAGTAATAGCAACCATCAACCTCTGTCGCCCTAATATGGTAACAAGGCACCTACTAATCCTTCTAACCAATAAAAACTTAAAAAGGAATTCCTACATCGCCTCTGGTGATAGTCAAAGCTGGGTATAAACCTCCCAACATGGAATACTATACTGTAAATTCAATACATCTCGTAGTTGCTAACCACAATGCTATAGGCATAAGCTTATATAAGGTATTGACTGTATCGGCTAAATAAAAGGAGTAACTTTGCGAGAGGAATTAGCCTTAACATACCTCGAATGTCGATTCTCATCTATCCAATTAGTCCCAACCTGCAGCTGGCAATTCCACCCAGCATCAGCTTCTATGCTGAGAGAATAAAGCTATTTTCAATACTAAGACACGGAAAACAACAGTATCTTTTGATAATAATAACTATAATCCAAAGTCAAACAATTTTTTGATTGCTTAAAAGGGAGAAGTGCTTACCTATAGCCTGTAGCCTTTTAGGACTCAATTTGAAGTAATTTCGACAACCTTTACTTGGTGGGGTTCTAGTACACCGATCGAATTTTCAAGAAGTAACTCCACATAGATGCTTCTCGTAGGCCTAAAACTAAATATACTAGGTGAATTTGCGTTTTCATGGATTTTAGCAACGTAATTTTGCGATTAACCGAAGAAAAGTTGGAGGGAGAAGAGGTGCTGTCGAGAATTTTTCAAGGAAATATTTTTAAATGAATCTTCAACTCACACTTGACTATATATATATTGAGGCGGTGTGAAGGGAGTGCGCGCGTGCCACCCATTGAGCCAAGCAAGGTGTTGCGGTGCGCCGGCCATGGCACCAGGCCGACTGGTGCAGTGTGGAACCCACGATCCTAGGCTCCGTCCTCGGCCTCCTTCTCACTCGATTCCATGCTCGTATGTTCGTCCCCTGAGCCCTTCCTCGCATTCATTGTACTCCAAAACTCTCAACATACGTATGCACGCGTCTGTTAAATGATAGAAACTTACAGGGTGTGACATCATCCCCCTCTTAGGAACATTCGTCCTCGAATGTAATATTTAGAGTTAAAAGACCCAACTCCTTTAACTACTTCTAGAAAAATTTTGGAAGAGTCTCCTGTTTAATATAGACTATTCGAAAACCTGAAACGTACAAAAGTCCAACATAGGAGCCTTACAGGATGCTATAAACAACTACTCCACAATATAAAAGTGAACAACTTAACAGTACTAGTAATATAAGCAATAGAGTAACATCTGAACAACGATGTCACCTCAACTGTATAATCTAGGTCAGGTATGGAATAAGTGAGGATATCTAGACCTCATGTCATCTCAGCTTCCTAAGTCATCTCTTCTACATTTCTATTCCTCCACAAGACTTTAACGGAAGCTACATCTTTAGTTCTCAACCTGCGAACTTGCCAATCTAGTATGGCAACTTGAGTCTCTTCATACGACAATTCTTCAGTAATTTGAATATCAACAATTGGAACAACCCAAGACGGGTCTCCTATATATTTCTGTGGCATTGACACATGAAAGACTGGCTGAACAGATTCTGGCCCTGCAGGAAGTTCTAACACATATTCCACTCGGCCTATCCTCCGAAGGTTTCGATACAGACCAATGAACCTAGGGCTAAGCTTTCCCTTCTTTACAAATCTCATCACGCCCTTAATAGGCGAAACCTTAAGAAACACCCAATCATTTACATTAAATTCCAAGACTCTACACCATACATCGGAATAGGACTTTTGATGACTCCGGGCTGTCAGCAAGTGTTCTCTGATAAGTTTCACTTTTTGTTCTGACTGATGGATCATATCAGGTCCGATCAACCCCGCTTCCCCTACTTCGAACCATCCTATGGGGGACCTTCATTTCCGCCCATATAAAGCTTCATAATGGCCCATCTGAATAGTAGAATGATAACTGTTCTTATATGCAAATTCGATAAGTGATAGATGCTCGTTTTAACTCCCTCCAGAATCTAGCACACACACTCGTAGAATATCCTCGAGCATCTGAATGGTGCGTTCTACCTAACCGTCTATCTAAGGATGAAAGGCTATACTAAGATTAACCTGCATTCCCAAACCTTTCTCAAATGATTGCTAAAATCTAGCTGTAAATTGTGCCCCTTTGTCAGAAATGATAGATGTTGGGACACCATGCAGTCAGACTATCTCCTTAATATATAATTTGGCATAATCTTTGGTTGAGAATGTAGTTCGGATTGGCAAGAAGTGGGATGATTTCACTAACCTTTCAACAATAACCCAAATAGAGACAAATTTGCGCCTGGTGCAAGGTAGTCTTGTCACAAAATCCATATTAACTGCCTCCCATTTCTACATAGGTACAACTCTCTCCTGAGTCAGTCCGCCAGGTTCTTGATGTTCAACTTTTACCTTCTGGCAATTAGGACATTGTGCCACAAGCTCAGCTATATTTTAATTCATTCCAAGCCACCAGTATATCTTTTTTATGTCATGGTACATCTTCATCGAACTAGAATGAAGTGAGCAACGAGAGTAATATCCCTCTGCCATGATCTGCTGGCGAAGTCCTACCATGTCTGGGACGTAGAGTCGATCTCTAGATCTCAAGACCAATCTTCTGTCAACTCAAAGGCTGATATATCGCCCTGTTGAACCTTGCCTCTGAGTTGTACCAAACTAGGGTCACATTGCGTTGTCGCTCTTTTACCTCTACCACTAGAGATGATACTGATGTATTCTAAATTACAATCCCATTATCCTCTAAATCTACTAACCGAACTTCTAGACTGGCTAACTGGTGCAGCTCTCGAGCTATTTCTTGCTGCTCTGGCCTCAATTATGCTAAACTGCCCATGGATTTACAGCTAAGGGCATTGGCTACAATATTAGCCTTCCTTGGGTGATGCAGGATGTTCACATCATAGTCTTTCAGCAATTCTAGCCAATGAACCTGCCATAAATTCAACTCTTTCTGTGTGAAGATGTACTAGAGGCTTTTATAATCAGTAAAAATATCCACGTGCATGACATACAAATAATTCCTCCATATTTTTAAGGCATGAAACGTTGTAGCTAATTCTAAATTATAGGTAGGGTAGTTCTTTTTGTGTTTCCTTAGCTGCCTCGAAGCGTAAGCAATCACCTTGCCGTGTTGCATCAGAACACACCCCAACCCAATGCTCGAAGCGTCACAGTATATAGCATAGCCCTATGAACCCTTCGGTAAGGCCAATACTGGTGCAGATGTCAACCTGTTTTTCATCTCCTAGAAACTCTTCTCACAGGCCTCAGTCTAGTGAAATTTGGTTTCTTTATGAGTCAATCTGGCCAATGGCGCTGATAAGGTAGAAAATCCTTGCACGAATCTTCTATAATACCCGGTTAACCCTAGGAAGCGACGAACCTCCATTGGATTTATAGGTCTAGGTTGTGTCTTAACTGCCTCAACTTTTTGTGAATCAACCTGGAGGCCTACATTTGATACAATATTTCTCAAGTAGGCTACTGAATTCAACCAGAACTTATATTTCGAGAACTTCACATATAAGTGGAGGTCTCTGAGGATTTGAAGTATCATTCGCAAGTGATTTTTATGTTCAGCCTCTAAGCGGGAATATACTAGAATATCATCAATGAACACTGTCATAAACAGATCTAGGTATGGCCTGAAGATACTGTTCATAAGATCCATGAACACTGTCGGGGCATTCATCAACCCAAAGGACATAACCAAGAAATCAAAATGACCATATCTAGTCCTGAAAGCTATTTTTGGGATATCTTTTTCTCGAAATCATACCTGGTGGTACCCGGACCTTAAATCAATTTTGGAGAAATATTTCGCCCCTTGCAGCTGATTGTTCGGCTTTCTGGATGACTACACGCAAGTGCACGTGGTCGAACAAGTAGTAAGTGGCTCAAGTAAGCCAAGTATCGATCCCATAGGGACTGGATTACAGGGCAAAATCTACTCAAGTGTCAATTTACTGTAACTCTATAAATGCAGACAACAATGTAAAGAAAAGTTTTATATTTTTGTTATCTAATTTTATAC
>JACEIK010017509.1:0-12296 GCA_018107945.1 Datura stramonium
GTAAGCAGTTTGCACAACTAGCAGCCTCTTAGATATTCATGGTGAGAGGTAGTACAAAACACAATCTACCCCAACTAGGGACACTATGTTATAATCTACAAATCTAGTCACTCAAAAGGCGTATCTGGCCCCTCAGGTTTAATGCAAACATTACTCGCCCCTAGAATAGTCTATATAGATGCCTACAGGCATACCCCGTGTGTAAACACCTGACCAGAGGGTCCTGACAATGATTATAATCTCTAATGGCCTAGACAGAATAGGGCGAGGTCTAGAGTGGCTTAAGCGATACTTTGAAGGTCATTCTAGGACAACAGTAGTTCATAAGTGAACAACAAGGTCGTAGGCAACTGTCTACATGATTCATTTGCTTGGGACGATTATTGGGCTTCTACCAACCGGATACGTTCCTAAGCGGTCATCCCTAACTCTCCACAGGTAGCTTGATATAACTCTTAGCTTGGAAGTAACACTGTGATACTTTGGTTCTAGTCCCTTTAGACCTTAACTTTGTCTGTCCAGATTTCAAATGGCTCCTCTGGATGGTTTATAGCCACGTCGACAGGTATATCTGGGCATTTCCCTTCACGACAACATGTATCTAGGCATCTATATGAGTTTCCTAGGACATTGGCCTCACATCTCACTACTAATAAGGTTCCCTTTGTAGGGCATCATCTAGTCTATCAGACTTGTAACAACTGGAGTGGTTTCCTGAGCGACCTGTAGGAGAAGCATTGAGTAAACTGAAACTAGTGGTCACTGATAGTAGCAAATCATATGGCAAGTTGTCGCTCAGTTCACTAGGAAATACCGGTGCCACTGACTCGAAGGTAAGACCACCCTATTATATTTCTGGCCATGAAGGCATCAAGGTACACCAACAGCTTCTGGGCGAGCTTTACTGACAATATAACTTCAAGCTAAAAGTTATGTCACCCAGTTGCGCCCTATGCCGTCTAACTTTACCAAGTTAGGCCCAACAGCTATCCATAAGCTTATAAGGTCTTGGCACGACAGCAAGGCATCAGAATCCCACTAATACTATGAACAAATTAACATTGACTACAACTCAACTTTGTTCAATTCAGCCGAAAACCCACAAATTATCGAGAGTTTAGAAGGTAGAAATGCTTACATATTTCTTGCAGTCGCTTAGGACTCGATTAGAAGTGATTCCGACAAATTTTAATCAATGGGATTCCGGTACTCTGAGCGAATTTCCCAGAAATAACTCTACAGGGACGTTCTTCGTTATCCTAGGAATCATTACCTGGAAGAATTAGCATTTAGAGGTGATTTGATGATGTAATTTGACTTAAAAATGATGAAGTCCTCGAGAGGAAATCTCTCTTAGTTGAAGCTCTACATTGGGAAATATTTCAATGAGCAAACATTTCACACTTTACATATATATAGGGAGGCAGTGCAGGGTAGGTGAGGCGCGCCGCCTACAGTGCCATGAGTTGGGTGCGACGTGCCTCTGAAGGTGCTGGGGCAAAGGCACTCCTTGCGCTCCTTGCGCCTACCTCTGCTTCGGCCTCCTGCTTGCTCGATGATGCAGTCATGCGCTCCCCTCTTCGGGCCTTTTCTCACATGCGTCATACTCTAAAACTCTCAACATACGTACGCACGCATCAGTTAAATGATAGAAACTTACGGGGTGTAACATCATCCCCCCTTAGAAACATTAGTCCTCAAATGTAATCTAAAGCTTAGGAGACTCAACTCTTTTTCTATTGTTAGAAAAATTTTGGTAGAGTCTCCTCTATAACATGGACTATCCGGAAATTTGAAACGAAGAAAATCCCAACACAGGCGCCTCACAGGACGCTATCTGTAGCTGAATATCACAGTAATACCATATGTATGTAAACAATTGGTAACAATAGCAACAAAGTCAATAGTATGGCATTTGAAACTATCTTGCATTAACTGAAATCGGCTGAATCTGTATACTATCATCATAAAGCTTGGAACAACTGAAGATATCCAGACTTCACGTCATCCTTTTCTTTTCAATTCATCTCTTCTATACTCCTATCCCTACATACATCTTTACTAGACTACATGCTTGGTACTCGAGATAGTCCCTGCGTACATGATGATCTAGTGTACCTGTTGAGGTCTCCGCGTGGGACAACTCTTCCATAACCTGAGCATCCTCAACTGGGTCAACCTGAGAAAGGGTCTCCTATGCGCTTTGGCACTATTTCTGAATAGATCCTAGCCTCGAAGGAAACTCTATCTCATAGGCCACTTGGCCGATCTTCCGAAAGATACGGTAAGGCCCGATGAATCTATAGCTGGGCTTGCCCTTCTTTGGAAAAATTTCCAGGAATACCTATTCATTGCTTTAATCTCTAACTCCCTATGTTGTATCTTGGAATAAGACTTTTGACGACCCTGGGCTATAAGTAAATACTCTCTAATGAGTTTAACCCTTTTTTCCCCTTCTGACTGATGTGTTATGCTAGGTTCAATTAACCCTGACTTATCTACTTCGGGATATTTTATAGGGGACCTATATTTCGACCCGCAATATATCTCTGAGCACCTAAATCGTGTGCTCTGCTTGACAATTTGCCTGGGAACGAGAAGTTATACTCAAATTAACGTGCGTCCCAATATGTTTTGACACCCTTTCCAAAACCTAGTTGTGAGTCGTTCCCCTTTGTCAGAATTTGATAGACACTGGCTCATCATGTAGCAGGACGATTTCTATAGTATTTAGCTTAGCACATTCTTTATCTGAAACGTAATTCTGAACTTTAAGAAATGAGTCGATCCTCTTAGCCCTCCAATACTGACTCAAGTAGGGTCAAATTTATGCCTGGCATTAGGTAATTCTATAATTAAGTTCATATTGGCTCCTTCCTGCCTCCACACAGGCACGACTATCTCCTAAGTTAGCGCATCATGGTCCTAATGTCCAGCTTTTACTTGCTGGCAATTGGAGTATCGTGCAATAGCTCAATAATGCCTCTTATCCTTCCCGTGGCCCCACTAGATCTTCTTGTTTCTTATAACCTGATGTATTTTCATCAAACCCTTGGGTGGGAATAAAGGATGTGGTGTAACTTTGCTACAGTCTACTAGCAAAGCCCTACCACGTATGGAATGCAGAGTCGACCTCTAGTTCTCAGGACTTCGCCCCCCGCAATCTCGAAGGCTGATGACTTTTTCTGCTGGGCCCTGTCTTTAGGCTGCACTAGGCTAGGGTCTTTGCACCATCACTCCTTCGCCTCCACAATTAGAGGAGATATTGCCGTATTTCTAGGTTACAATCTCACTATCCTATAAATATTAGCGTAATGCTCACTTCTCGACATTCAGCAATGATTCCAAGCTCCACCAGCCCCCTAAAGCCTACAGGTGGTGTTACTTTCCTCCAAAGCTCAATGTTCATGTCTTTCCCTTACTTCTATAGGCTAAAAATTGGGGTTCGTGCCCCATGCACTGTGTTGGAAAGGATACTACTTGCCAAGTCTAATAACTTATATAATAACCCATTTCTGACCTGAGCTTCACTATTACTAGGAGCCTACTTCTTATGGACTCTCACATGTATCTGACTTCTCCTAGCAATCTTACCTATCATCCTAATCTTTACTGTAGTGAAGGTATGGGTAGCTTATTTAAGTACTAAGGGTCTCAACCACTTTTTTAACACCCTCCTAGGAATCAACGGATCTAGCCCTCCTTTACTATTTACTCTTGGCAACATAGCGTTAATACTTACATGCTCTATTATACTGAGAGAAGGACTGGGAGGCGAGAATTAACCATATCGTACTATAGTAGGGCTGGAGTG
This sequence comes from Datura stramonium, assembly GCA_018107945.1. NCBI lineage: Eukaryota > Viridiplantae > Streptophyta > Magnoliopsida > Solanales > Solanaceae > Datura > Datura stramonium. The sequence continues at coordinate 3,815 of JACEIK010017509.1, forward strand.
TGAAACTCAACAAACTCTAAAGGCTAGAGGTAAAAATCCCATAATTTCACAACCTTTTACACCTTTTAGGTGATCCACAATAGTTGTTGTCCCTGGCTAATACTGAATAGCTACTAGGTAAGCCAACATGTATGCTATACTCCTAACATCCTAATCCAAGGGTCTAGGAAGAACTAGGGATGGTACTGGCATGTTTGTTACCTTATGACGTTCCTGGTGCTCAGGAGGATGCTGGGGAGACTAAAAGATGTCCCCTTTCGTCATTAGGCTGGCTGTCTCCCAACTATGGCACCGCACTAGTACCCTCTCCTACTACTGTATCTAACTTGCGGTTGGCTGTAGTTTGTTTATATCCATGTCACTATAGGTAGAAATAATAATATAAGCTTAGGGACTCAATCCTATATAACTTGGCTCGATAGAACGATCTGAGAAGAAAGAGGGGTAACCAAACTATCATTCCCCATAGCTTCCTGCTTATAGAATGTGGTGCACAACACATCTATAAATAAGACTCTACTATACACGACTTGTAGACTCCGTAAGATACGACGTTGCTCTGATACCAAGTTTATCATGCCCCACCTTAGGAAGCATGACTGTCACCTAGTGCTAAAATGGGACCTGGGCTGACCTGGCTGGGCATACGCACCTCTGGTGCCTGCCAACAACTCAAAATCAAGAAAACTAACTGCTATATCTCAGCTTTAAACACAGCCTCGGGCCGACAAGGCCACATAGCAACCTGTAAAAGAAAATAGCTAACCCAACAAACATAACAATAAAGGGATCCTATGCAGGCCAACAAGACCACCATGTTGTCTTGTCATAATATAAAGAAAGACAGGCAGTCATATATCAACTACAACCGACAAGGCCGCTAACTAGAAGCTACACTAGGCCCCACACGGCCAACATACAAAACACAACAAACATAGGCCCCCCACAGCTAACAACAATCGACAACTAAAAAACTATAGTCTACAAGCCTCTAAGAGTGGAATAGTGGTCGGGACAGGGCCCTGGCCTACCCAAATGCTTATACAATAAAAGACAGGTAACCTCAATAACCTAGAAACTTCGAATAAAAGGAACTGGCAAACTTTCTAACTCTGAATAGTTTCTAGGAGATCTCGAAACTTGTCTATCTGACCCTGCAGGCAAGTATGCAGCGCCCCGCGTGCGGGCGTCAGTATAATATGTGCCAAATATGTAAGGCAGTAATAAAAGCTAGGTAGAAGCTGATAAAGAACTGAAAGTAATCAGTGATAAGGGTAGAAGTTAACTTTAAGATTTCTTATCCATAACCTGCATCTAGTAAACTGCTACATAAACAAGAGCTAAAATTGAACGACTATACATTCATAAGCTATATCTGGCAAGCAAGTATACAAATAGGAACCTAACCTTGTCCCCAAAAGCCTGGAAGGTACAATCAACCAAGAGATAGCCTACCTAGGCCCCTATAAACCCTGGTAGGCGCTAATTAGTCTACGTACCCCTATTTGTACCCTGAGGCCCTGCAAGTAACTGTAACTAAACATACCTGGTCTCTTGAGACTATAGCGGAGCCTTTTGGGCTCCTGTAACTGAAATTGGGCCTTTTTGCCTCTGTAACTATAGCCCAAGCAGATGAGGCTCTACGAAGGGTTGTAATGTCGCTGCAGCGTAGAAGAAGTCTATAAGTGAATAAACTTCAATATGGCCCCATAGGCTCTACATTAGTCCTTACAGACAATATATGGCTCCGAAAGAAATTCAGTAGCTCCGTAAGAAATACAACATCATAGCTTCATAAGCAATCTATAGCTCTGTAAGCATTAGCAGCATCATAGCTCTGTAAGTAGTTTATAACTCCGCAAGCAGTTCGTACAACTCACAACCTCTTAGCTATTCATGGCAAGAGGAGGTACGAAATACGATCTACCCCAACTGGGGACAGTATTTTATAATCTACAAATCTAGTAACTCAAAAGGCGTATCTGGCTCCTTAGGTTTAACGCGACCATTACGCGCCCCTAGAATAGTCCATATAGTTTCCTACAGGCACACCCCATGTGTCAACACCTGGCCAGAGGGTCCTGACAGTGATTATAATCTCTAACGGCCTAGACAGAATAGGGTAAGGTCCGGAGTGGCCTAAGCGATACTTTGAAGATCATGCTAGGACAACGATTGTTCTTAAGCAAACAACAAGGTCGCAGAAGACTGTCTACATGATTCCTTTTCTTGGGACGACTACAGGGCTACTACCAACCGGATATGTTCCTAAGCGGTCAGCCCTAACTCTCCACAGGCAGCTTGCTATAACTCTTTGCCTAGAAGTAACACTGTGATACTCTGGTTCTAGTCCCTTTGGACCTTAACTTAGTCTGTCCGGATTTCATATGGCTCCTCTGGACAGTTTATATCCATATAGGTAGGTATATCTGGGCCTGGCCCTTCACGGCAACATGTACCTGGGCATCTATAAGAGTAGCCTGGGACGTTGGCCTCACATCTCACTACTAATAAGGTTCCTTTCATAGGACATTGACCAGTCTATCAGACTTGTAACAACTAGAGTGATTTCCTAAGCGACCTGTAGGAGAAGCATTGGGTCGGCTGAAACTAACGGTCACTAACAGTAGCCAATCATATGGAAAGCTGTCGCTCAGTTCACTAGGCAATCCTGGTGCCACTGACTCGAAGGTAAGACCACCCTATCCCAATTCTTTCCCTGAAGGCGTCAAGGTATTCCAACGGCCTCTAGGCGAGCTTTACTGATAATATAGGCATCAAGCTGAAAGTGATCTCATCCAGCTTCACCCTATGCTGTCCAACTTTTCCAAGTTAGGCCCAACAGCTATCCATAAGCTTCTAAGGCCTTGGCACGACAGCAAGGCATCAGAATCCCACTAATACTGTGAGTAAAAGAATAAAGGAGTCCCATGATGCTCCTAGCATTAGTCACACTAAACATACTTTTTCCCGACACGGGATACTATGATATAATCTCAATACATCTTTTAGCAGCTAACCAAAACATACATAATCACTATCTACTAGAATAAGCTAATTACAACATGTAAGATCATTATCTACTAGCAGCAACTAATCATAACATATAAGATCATTATCTACTAGCAGTAGCTAATCACAACATACCAGATTATTATCTACTTTCGAGGACATAGGTTGTATCACTATACGACGAGAATAACTTACCAAAGAGATAAGACTTAACATACCTCGAATGCTGACTTTCATTCACCCAAATATTTTCCAACTTGAAGCCAGTAATTCCACTCAATTGCAGCCTTTACGCTGAGAGAATAAGGCTATTTCAATACTAAGACCCAACAAATAATGATATCTTTTAATGAACATTGACTACAAATCAACTTCATTCAATTCAGTTGAAAACCCACAAATTCCTGAGAGTTTAGAAGGTAGAAATGCTTACCTATCACTTGCAGTCGCTTAGGACTTGATTAGAAGTGATTCTAACAAATTTTACTTGGTGGGGTTCCGGTACCCCGAGCGAATTTCCAAGAAATAACTCCGCATGGACATTCTTTGTAAACCTAGAATCATTACCTAAGAAGAATTGGCATTTGGAGGTGATTTGACGGCATAATTGACTTGAATATGATGAAATCCTCGATAGGAAAACACCCCTAACCGAAGCTCTCAATTGGGAAATATTTTAATGAGCTAACATTTCACACTTAACATATATATAGGGAGGCGGTGCAGGGGAGGCGCGGTGAGCCACCCACAGCGCCAAGAGTCGGGCGTGACGTTCCGCTCAAGGCACTGAGTTAGAGGCGTGATGCTGCGCTCCTTGCGCTCTGCCTTTGCTTCGGCCTCCTGCTCGCTCGACGATGCACTCGTGTGCTCCCCTCTTCGGGCCTTTTTCCGTATGCGTCGTACTCCAAAACTCTCAATATATGTACGCACGTATTACTTAAATAGTAGGAACTTATGGGGTATAATAGGCTTGAAGCCCCATTTTTTCCCATTCTCTCACCACTAACAACTAGGGAGGATGGGTGCCAAAGACGAGGATTAAAAAAGGTCATTGAGCTTGTATGTGGTTTCCAAGAAAAAAGGGTCAACGACTCAACATTGGCTAGCAAAGGAAGATGTTTAAGGAGGTCATTTTAGGTGAAGTGACTAGCAATAGAAAGCCTAAAATCATGTTTTAAGTGCAGCTACATCTAGCATTTCGACTTGAGTCATACTTAGTACAAGTTCTAGACAAACGTATATGTATGAGAATCATTCAATCAACCTCACCACACAAGGCATCACACTCCAAGTAGTTCACACAATACATCACCACTACTAGATTACGACTTAAAACAATTGAACATGTGAATCAATAAGACAAACAAGGAATGTGCAATATATGACAAGAGAGTGCTACATTTTCCATTTCAAATGCCGCATTTCTTCAAAATTCATTTTTTCATGCCACACAAAAATTTTTGTGGTACCTCTCAAAAACAATTTAACAAGACTAAAAAATATGGCATTTTCCCTTAATAAAGCTTCCTCACAATCTATCATTGGGAAATGTCACCCGGTTCAATAATAGGAAAAGAAAAAAAAAATTGCGTCTCGAAAAAGAACCGTGGTATAAAGAAAACCCTCAGAGTTTATTCACTAACTACTATTCAAAAAGGAAAAAATCAAACTTGGGTCATGAACCATTTGGAAATTTAAACAAGGACCCAATCATTTGCACTAACAATTCAAGAAAAAAAATTTCATTTCATTCACCCTGAGCCTAACAAAGGCTCAACAACCAACTAAAATTTTCAAAATAATAGCTCAAAAAGGGAAACATCAATCATCATTAAAAAGGCCCGACAAGGGAATCCAAAGCTCGACAAAGGCTCAAAAATCATCACAACTCAAAATAAAATCCCCATACGGGCTACATCAACATTAATGACCACAAAAGAGATACACTCATCCCACCCCCAACTAAAATAATACATTGTCCCCAATGTATGCGTATCAAAACAAGTGAGAGTAAGACTCCCTGAAGTGGTCACTCATCATAATCATAATCCTCGGCCTCAACATTCCTATCATGGCCATCATCTCCCAGATCCTCCTCCTCATCCCCTAAGCCCTCGAACAAGTCGTCTATGGGGCCTTGGGCTATAGAAGGGGCAGGCATAGCTGCATCAAGGATGCTCATATTGGTTACCTCCATTGACATCTGACCTTTCATCCCTCACTTCAGCCTGGAGAGAAGTGACAACCCCCTCCGCAATATCCACGCGATAGGAAAACTTGCTCAAGTTATCATTCATCAACTTCATCTCCTTTTTCACCATCTTGGCAATTAGAGCAGGGAGACTATTAGCCAATTTCTGGAGCTGGTTCTCATGGGAGTGCGTCATCTCTGCGAGTTTGTGGAGGCCACTTGGGCGAGAAGATGTGGGAGGAGGTGAGGCTTCCCTAGTAGGCACTTCTCCAAAAGCCTGGCCCGATACCTTAGGATGGGGAATGTTGAGATCGAGGGCCATGGGGGTCTACTCTGAACCATGAGAGATGGACTTTTCAGGGACATCGAAGGCTTGCATCCATCTCCGCTTGCTCTTGGGAGCATCTGTGTCCTTCGTTCTATCAATAGTGCTCACACCAGTAGCGGCGCTGGGGGTCTTATCTGGGAAAAGTGGCACTCCTACTCAAAGGAAAAGCTGAGATATGAGCACAGGATAGGGCATTGAGGTTCCAGCTTTTCTCGCCTTTGTCTTTATTTGAATAACCACTATTTCCCTAAAGTTTATAGGGACCTCTCTCATGATGCAAGTGATGAGGATGGCCGCCTCCAATTTTACCTTCTGTTCATTCTTTGAGGGCATGATGTGGCCGCAAATAAAGTCAAGCCACAACCTGGTTTCAAACTTCAAATCATGCCGGGAGATCTCCCCACCCATTGAAGCCTAGAAAGGTTTGTTGGCGGCAATTGTAGGTGTAATCCAACTGAACTGATCTTGTTTGTTTGATATTTTGGCGGCATACTCAGTTCCAGGGTCAATTTCATCCTCCCAAAGTAAAGAATTGATGGCCGCTAGTGTGATGTCAACTTCCACACCCCTCACCATAACTGAGGGAAGGCAGGGGAATTTATTTACCTTGCCTCTATGATGTACGCTCTCCTGTCTGGCCTGGTATGATGCATAAAACTCGAGCACTAGTCTAGGGTAGAAATCTAGAAGAGGACTGGCAAAACATGCCATTGGAGGTAAGTGAATTACGCTAAAGTATTGGTGAAGTCACCCCGCCGCCCTACCAAGTCGAAGCACTTCTCTACCATGGTAGAGCAACCCTTGTAAATAGCATAGTGCCTCTGTTTGTCGGGTAGACAAAAGATAATGGCTTTTCTAGTATTGGTGGGGGCTGGGTCGCCCTTTCTTTCCCCTTGCACTTGCTTTTAGATGTGGCCGGGGCCTTCCCATGTCTAGACGAAGTCATAATCTACAAAGCCATGTAAGTACCACAAAACAATGTTTGTTTTTGTATTTTTAATGAAAAGTAAAAAATTAACATCTGTTCTAAACTAAGGAAAGAAATTACAAAAATTCGATGACAAACAAATTAAAGGGTTCAAAAGTTAAGTGCTGGAAGCACTGGCCGAACACCAACAATACGCAGGTAAAGACCTGCAAGGCGCTGGTTAGCCGCCGATCCTTTACAGTGGACTGGGGGAAACAGTGTTCATCCGATGTCACACAATGTTTCACCGATCATGACTTGCAGAGCATCGGTAAATGCGGATCTGAGGCAATGGCCTGAAGCCTTGTACCTCAATTGGTGCTTTATCCGGCGTTTCACCGAGCATGACCGGCGGTTCGTTGTGCACTCCGTTCAATGCATTTCACCCCAAAACTTACTTAAGAAAAAATCTTTCACATTCATGGCTTACTCATCCAATACTACAAAACCACAAGAAATTGACAATTTACCCTTAAGAAAGACATCACTGTATCTATCATCGGGCAAATCGTACATTCTAAGAACTTGGGGCTACTCAGACTTCACCCCAAAAAAAAATCAAGCACATCAAGAAAAAACATTTTTCCACAGAGGATACCCATATTAACATTCAACATTTTATCCAGACCCCCACATAGACACAATACGAACAATATACAATCAATGAAAAGCATAAGAACAGGGTAATGGGGAACATGAGTGGGGGAACTTTTAACCTAGCATGCTTAAATGTGTTCACATCCTCAAACAATAAATAAAATCAAAGTATGACATGCATACCAAATGAGTTTCAGAACAAAGAGCAAAGAGAGATAGAATTTTGGTGTTGACCAACAATGGAGTTTCCACAAGACACCTGCTTTACTTTAGTGAAAGGATGAGTGAGGAGTGATGAAATGAAGGAAATAGGAATGGGGAATTTATAAGAGAGAAGAATTGGAGATGAGTGGTAGGTGAGGAGGTGGGTTTAATGGAGGGAAGGTGGAAAGGTGGTGTATTGGGAAGTTAAATAGTGTAATGGGGAAGAGGAAAAGGTGGAAAAAGGGATTTTTGGGGGAGTTAGAAAGGTTTGACCGGATTTAAAAATCCATGGGTCGGGTTGGTCAACGGATTGGTCAATATTTTAAATGCACTGGATAACTTGACTTGCATTTAAGCGGTGGTCACCGGTGAGAACCGGCGTTGCATTCGGCGGTTCGCAGTTTGACACAGGTGTTCCGCCGGTGAATCGCAGGTTTTCCCTCTTCTTTCCCAGCTTTCTGTCCTTGAATCTTGTTTAAGAGGTGCTTTGTACATGTGGACCAGTGGTTTTCTGATCAAGTGCAGTGCCTGCCCTGTTCTCCTTCTCCTTCTTTTTATCTAATGTACCTACAAAATTAAAAACATCAAATTGCTCAAAGTAAAAATGATTGGGTTGCCTCCCAATAAGCACCTTAGTTAACATCATGGCATGATAGATACCTTCTCAATCTTTAAAAATCCGGAGGGTCATCCTCTGATTCATTCTCATCATCAACTGGTTCATCATTCTCCACTTCACCATCAAGCACTGCTATGACCTTGCAATCATCTGGGGGCTTGGTAGGATGACATATATTGAATGTGAGCTCATTACCACCTACTCGAAACATAAGCTTCCTAAGCTCCACCTCATTCAAAGCTCTTCCCATTGATAGTAGTGGGTGCCTCAAGATAATTGGCACCTCAATGTCCATCTCACAATTAAGCACAATGAAATCAGCTGGGAGTATGAATTTATCCACCCTCACAAGGACATCAACTAACACTCTAATGGGTCATTTAATTGACCTATATGCCATTAAAAGCCTCATGGATGTAGGTTTGGGGTTCCCCAATCCTAGTTTCTTGAAAATTACTAGAGGCATTAAATTAATACTAGTACCGAGGTCGCAAAGAGCTTTATTGAACATGCACAAGCTAATTGTATAGGAACTAGTAAATGCCCAAGGATCTTCACGTTTCG
>JACEIK010017512.1:0-12282 GCA_018107945.1 Datura stramonium
TTTAGGAAACAAAATATAAAAACTTTTCTTTACATTGTTGTCTGCATTTTTAGAGTTACAGTTTATTGACACTTGAGTAGATTTTCCCCGTAGTCCAGTCTCTGTGGGGTCGATACTTGACTTACTTTAGCCATTTACTACTTGTTCGACCACGTGCACTTGCGTGTAGTCATCCAGACCACCGAACACTTGTCACGACCCGAACGTACACCCGGATCATAGACACGGGACAAGGGACCCCAAGTCGACCCATGGCTCATGCATACACTAATCACTTTTGAATAAGAGGAAAGATTATCATAAAAATATAGTGGGAATGTAATTATAGCATAACATCAGGAAATACTGGGCATATACACAACTGAGCACTACATATTTGTCTAAAAACCTCTAATACATAAGATGGGTTGATGGGAAAATATCTCCAACTAACCTACCAATACTGAAACATAATCAACATAAGAGTCTATCAAACGGCCCTTAGAACATAAGGACTCACCAATAAGCTGAAATCGTAAGTCGGGATGGACTAAGGATGAGGATAAGCTTGAGATCCGGACTCTGTATCATGAAACGATACATCATAGAAAGTATGCGGTTAGTACATGGAATGTACCGAGTATGCAAGGTAAGTAAAATGGACATTTCAAAGTAAATAAAACTCATAAATAATATAAAAGAAGGACATCATGCTTACGTCAAAATCTTTGTAATAAAACATAAGGCTAAAGGTTTTTAAGTCATTCATATTCATTCTTTTTCAAAATCATAAGTAAATTTTATCAAAGCATAACTTGAGCCACAACATAAATATAACAATGCATAAAACATGCGGAACAGTAGGAGGATGTATCATAACCAACACCATCATTGTAGAGCCTTTCATGATGCCCCACTGTCTCGCTCAAGTGGGCAGAGCCGACCCTAGCTTTCTAGGAGAGGGTCGTGCATAAGGCGTGATATCACATTTGAGGGGATCATCATCATTACAATACATCATTAGAAACCCACGATGGCACGTGGTTATGAGACAACAACGTAGTCCTTTGAACACCGGGCTACTCGGTGCTAGACACGACTCCCAAAAACATGCATATAGGCTCATACATAAATAAATAACATCATGCCTTAGGATTCATTGGCTAGGAAATAACATTTATCATCATTTATCCCCTTTAAACATGCTTACCCAAGAATCAAAGGCCCTTTTTATCAGTCAACGTCATAAATCGATAAATCATGAAATTCATTTCATAAATCCTAAATCATTCTTCATCATGTGGCATTTCCCATTACTTCATCATACTCATTTCTTTCAAAATACGCTCATAAACATGGGTAACTTGATTTCATGCTTTCCATTCATAAATAAACTCGAAATAATAGATATTCATCATAAATCATAACTTTCATTGACTTTCATCAATGGGCATTTTAGATTTAAAAGATTGAAACATGATTTTTGAAGAAGATAATTTAAAATCTACCCAACATTTATAATTCAATAATTATAACTCAATTAAATCATACCTATAAAGAGAAATCATATTTTCATGCTTTGGGTAAAACCCCATGGAATTTGAGTAGGAGAATTCATGAATTAACTTAAAGTTTGGGCATGGATGAGGAAGAATTGCATCCATTTTAAAACCCTACATACCTGGGAATGGATTGACTCAAAGTTTCTTGAATACCCACAAAGAAATTGATGAAAATTTGGGGAAGAAGGCCTTGAATATCCCAAAAATCTCTCTAAAGTTCTTGCATAATAATGGGCATGCAATAAGGACTTAACTCCTCTTATCACACTCAAAAAATATTCAAAATGACGTATTTTAGGGTCTAAAAGCATGGAAAAGTCGATATTGCCCTTAAAATTATTTCCCTGAAAACTGACCGGACAGACCAACGATCGACCCAACTGGTCGTGAAGAAATACCATGACTTGTGGTATCGATTTGTTGAGTCCACTGCTTCATCTCCGGCCTCGGATCCTTCCCACGGCTCATCAGGATGAGTCATGACTTCAAAGGACGAGTCGTTGGATTGACCTTCATCAACTTCTTGACCAAATCTAGCTTTCCTTCCCACGAGCCTCACCACAACTCGTGGTGACTTCCAATGAGTCGTGGTTTCCATCTGTGTCTGTACTGGAACCTTTAACCCACGAACAATGACTGGAAATAATGGGTCATCCCTCTTAACCACGAATCATGGGATGCCCCGTTGCTTCCTCCTCGGCCTAAGTCCAAACCACCCCACGACTGGTGACAATGACTCGTTGTTCCTGACAACGGGTCGTTGCACCGTCCGTTGTCTCCATTTCATCCCTGACTTCCCAAACCACAATCGCATATGACGACTCGTGGTATCCTACCACAAGTCGTAGGGTCATCCGTCCTATGATGTTTTTACCAGTTTTCTGCATTTTTTTCAATTATAGCTCTCGGGTCTATTCTTAGGCCTTTTCGGAGTATTACATTTCTACAGTCAGTGCTCTGTATAAACCTAGAATAAGGGAGATTACGTACTTGATATGTATCAGCTGTGGGAAGTACCACTTAGGAGAATGTATGGATCGGATGTTTGTTTCTGGTGCGGACAGCTAGGTCATAAGCATCGAGATTATGCAGAGGAAAAGTGAGGCGAGAGTAGATCCTCGGCCCTCTCTTTAGTAGCACTGATAACTCGTTCATTTCAGCAGGGTGCATCATCTAGCTTAGGTGGAAGATATCGTCAAAACCGCTCCTATGTCGTACCAGCACACTAGGATAAGGGAAAGTCGCCAGTAGTGGCCACAGGTATGTTTTGAATCTTGCATTACTCCTTGTATGTTGCTAGCTCCAGAACCCCAGTAATGAATAAGGAGCTTTGTGGTTGTTGTTGAGAAGAGGTTGTCGATGTGTGATGCGAATAGCTGTTAAGGTAAGACTAGCTGTGATGGTTAGAGGTGAAAGGGGGAGCTAGGAGTTAGTGAATTAGCCCCAACCTTAAGAAAGATTTAGGAGCCTTCGAATGATGGCTTTAAGCTAAGGGGCAGATGGTAAGTATGTGAGACTAGTCGGATCCTGAATATGCTAGTAGGGGAGTTCCAACCCTAGAAGTCGTGATATGTCAATCCCTTCAGGTTCAGATAATTTCTCCGGTAGTTCAGTTGAAGCTAAGTTATGCTCATCCCTATATGTCAGACTCCCAGAGGTTCTAGATAACCATTTCAGATAGCAATTTCGATCTTACTTTACGAATCCTTTAAGTTAATTTTCTGGTTACGAATCAGCTATGTGTGTTAAATTCATGTTTTCCAGTGTGACTAGCTCGAACTCACTCTCTAGAAGATGCTTAGAAGCTCAACAGACTCGGTTATTTAATGTATGTTCTTAGTTTTAGATGTCATGAATGATTCGTGCTCATGAGACCTTTAAATAAAGTTAGATCGGATATTATGAATTCTAACCCTGTAACAGACAATGACTTGAGAGTAAAGGCTCAGCCTATAGTAGTTTAGTGTCAGTTAAAGGGGAAGAATCTTTCTCAGTGTTCTATCTAGTTCTATGTTAGTTTCTTGTCCTTTATTCACTCTTGTGCCATACCATGCATGTTCAAGTTAGATATTCAGTTTTATTGTGTATGGTCAGCCCCAAGTCAGATGCTTCATTGGTTTTAGCTGTGATTGATTGATTGTGGAATTTTGGTTTTGTCCTATCCTTTCAGTATGTTTAGCCAACATTCAAGGGCGAATGTTCCCAAGGAGGAGATACTGTAACACCCCAAAAAGTTCCCAAGATTTAATCAGGAATTTGAAATGAGCTCAGCAGAAAGATCAGCAAAAGTTCCTCAGAATGACTCATCTAATGAGTCATTATAGGTACTAACGGGTCATAGTACCAATCATAGGAAGTTCTTTTGAAAAATTTCCAAGTGATTCCATTGGAGAAGGTACGAGTCATTGTGTGAAACAAGAACCAGTGGGATGCAATCGTGAGTTGGGGCCTAGGGTTTCAAGTTTGTGGCAATGGATGGTTGTAACAGGTAATTGAAGCTAGCAACGACCCGTGGTGTCAACCGTCAGAAGGGAAATTAAGGATGGTCCAGTGTGGGTGACGGAGGGACTGACGAGTCATTGGATCAAATAATGATTTTTCATGTTAGTCGTTGGTTGGCTTATCAGTTGGGGAAATAGTGTACTTAACGAGTGGTTCTGACGAGTCGTTAGAGGCAACAACGACTCATCACGTTGGTCATGGGATGAGGAAGATGCAACTAAAAGTGTATAAAATGAAGGGTCACCACGAGTCGTGGTAAGGACCAACGACTCGTGGTGAGGGTCGTGGTCCCAGTTCGACAATTTTTCATGTTTTACTCAGGGTTATTTTGGTAAAGTCCGATGCTTCTAGAAATAAAGTGACGCCATTTTGGACTTCTAAGGGACATTTTTAGGGAATTTTCAAGCCTAAACCCTCATTCTCTCAACTCGCCTTCCTCTCCTCTCAAGATCAAGGATTCACCAAGATTTTCTTCAAGGCTTCAAGGTGTAATTTCCAGTGGGGTTTCTTCTACCAGGTATGCAGGTTCTTCAACAAGGATATTCTTTCATCCTTGTGCCCCAAAATATTTTATCAAAAGCTCAATTTCAACTATTCTAGAAAAGCATGACCTAGGGTTTTGTGTAATGGGTTATTTCTTCTATATTTCTTTAAATTCCAAGTTCCATTATGATTATGAGATTAATTATGATGTATAATAATTTGGTTACCTTGAATTATGTGTTGGATGATGAAAAATGTGGATTATAAAATGTCTTCATAAAATGCCTTGAACTTTGATTGATACTTTATTATTGTTCACTCAAGTATCATAATGACCTGTATCCATGTTTAAACATGTGAAGATCGTATGATTACCCCTAAGAACTTGAACATGCCATTGATAAACATGTTGAGAAGAAATTAGAGTTTATGGGCTTGAACAATTGAAACTAAAATATGTACTTTCCTTTTTCTTTGGTTGGAACTAGTTGGGTATGAGGTAAATCTATGATAATGGCCTAATTAATGTATGCATCTCATGAATTGGAGTAAATCTCGAAATGGGTCTTACGAAATGAAAACATATGTTTCTCTTATGATCCCGTTGTTGATGTTTAAGTTATGAGTTAAGTATATGGCTTTCCGTAAACTTGGAATATATGAATCAATGTATGCATCTTAAGGTACGAGTTGGACCTATGGATCATGAATGACTCTATGATACATGTTGAATGTTATGAATCCGGACTTAATGTTCTGGAAGTATAATGCATGATGTAAATCTATAAACGCTCACTAATGTAAGATGTCTGAAGAAATACTGATATGGCTCCATGATGATATGAATTATGATGATAAAGTATGAGAATGATATTTCATAATTTTGGGCTTGTTGTTAGTAGAAAGTAGCCCCAATTCCTTCGAAATGAATTTTGTATGATGAAAGAAGTGTATGTTATTTTTCTAATTAGTTTTAGTAGCATAGACCAGATATACAATGTCATACCAGTATTCCTCATGTTCTAGTCATCCAGGGACTCTCCATAGCCGAGAATGTTTCCCTTGGACAGCACGGTATTCTCCATAGCAGAGAGTGACTCCCTAGTTTAGTTGGGATCCTCAATAGCAGAGAGTGACTCCCTAGTTCAGTCGGGATCCTCCATAGCAAAGAGTGACTCCCTAGTTCAGTCGGGATCCTCCATAGAAGAGTGTGACTCCCTAGTTTAGTCGGGATCCTCCATAGCAAAGAGTGACTCCCTAGTTCAATCGGGATCCTCCATAGCAGAGAGAGACTCCCTGGTTCAGTTGGGTTTCTCCATAGTATAGAATCACTCCCTTAGTTATGTTATCAACATGATTCAGTTCCATATGATTCAGATTTCAGATTATAACATATTTAAAATAATGAGAATCAGGCTCAGTTACCAGCAGTGATCCAGTACAGTGTGATGCTAGTTTTAGATTCAGCTCTTATTAAACATTCAGAACTTGACCCTTATGCATGAGCTCGATGATGTTTCATAATATGAGATCCAAGAAAAGTTTCATGTACATATATGTGTATGTGGCTCACAAGAGGATTGTTTCTTGTTAAATCAGTTATGTCGATGTACTTTGTTATTTCCTTATCGTATATTGGTATATTTAATTAGTTATGTTGTCTCGCATGATCAGTACATTCCAAGTACTGACCGCACACCTTTTTTTCTATATCATTTCATGATATAGATTCATGTCTCCAGACTTAGCATCGTGGTTAGATACGCTTCATTTCCTCTCAACTACTAGTGGTGAGTCCTCATCTCCCGAGGACGTGATTTATGTTCATACTTTCTTTACATTTTAGTTTTCAAATTTTAGGATTTAGCTAGGGGCTTGTCCCAACAACTCATCAATTTAGTAGAAGGCTTTCAGACTTTTCTAAATGGATTCAACATTGTATCAAAGTGTGGCTACATTTGTTCTTATGGTTTCTTATTAGATTCTTGCAGTTAGCTTCCACTTATTCATGTTGCTGATTTATTCTATTGTTAAGTTATATGCTATGATTATTCCATGGGTTGACATAGAGCCTTTCATGGTTCCTTGTCCGGTGTTACAGCTAGAGTGTAAACTCGGGTCGTGACAGCTCCGGTTGGAAGGTTTTCGAGAAATGGGCAGTGGTGACAATGGATGGTTTCCACGAGTCATGTGAACTAGGTACGACTCGTGGTACTTGTTGTGGTAGTAGGTCTGTGACTGGAAAATGGGTTGAAGCAACGAGGGGAGTAACGACCCATTGGACCATTCGTTGTCACTGTAGTGCAAATTTTCCAGGTTTTTTATTATGGGTATTATCGTCATTCCTAGCCCCTAAAGTCCTAAACTACATGGTTTTAAGCTCAATTAGTCTATTCTATGCATCTCCACTCCATGCATGCAACTTAGATCCTTTATGTAATACTCCGGAAGTGCCCAGGACTAGACTCGGAATTTAAAAATAAAAAGTGACAAAAATCTAGAAAATTTTCTCAAAATAGGTCGTTGTTACGAGTCATTGGTGCGACTAATGACCCATAGGATCTGTCTATGGTGAAGTACTATTGGTTTGGAGTTGGAAGTAACGGGTCTAGGGACGACCCATTATTTGATGTAATGAGTCATTGGATGGGGTCGTTGTGAGATTGGTCCTTGGTCAAGGAGGATGTAACGAGTCATAGCATGACCTATTATAGGTAACAACGGGCCATGGTCAATAGTCATTTAAAGGGATCCCCAGGTTAAGGTAGTGGTGACAAAGACTGGCAGCAACGAGTCGTTTGAGCTAGCAACGACTCGTCCTGTCCAGTCGCTATAGTAGATCAGAGACCTGAATTCAGGGAGTAGCAACGAGTGGTAACAACGGACTGTAGGAGCTAACAACATATCGTACTGACGTCCGTTGTCACTGGAAATTCAGTTTTTCCATGATTTTCATTAAGGATATTTTCATAATTCCTAAGCCCTAGGGTCCTAAACTATGTCATTTTAAGCTCAAAATAGGCAGTTTTATGAGGGGTAAGTTTATTCTAGGCTCATTCACATTCATGCATGCAAGTTGAGAGCTTAGAAGGTGATCAAGCTTAGGTTTTATACAAGATTTTATTCAATTCTTCATTGGACAATCATAAAGTGGTAGAATCAGATCCTATCAGGTATGTAGAGTTATGAATGGGTGAATTTGTTCANCTCAATCCCTCTCTAATTCATGAAAATATATATGTTGATCCTATGAGGTTTTAACTCAATGCATGAAATTTCTAATTTTCTACATGGGTATGATCTAAGTATGTTTCTATTATTGAATTATGATTTATGGGCAAGTTTTTACATTATTTTCAATTATAATCATATTTTCAAGCTTTATAAATTAAGATGCCCATTTATGAGAAGTTCATAAAAGTTGAGATTTATGATGAATATTCAAGTATGATGAGGTATTGTTGATGAAAAGCATGTTTTCAAGTTACACATGTTTATGATCATGTTTTCAAGTGAATTGAGTATTTTCAAGCATGATTAAGGTATTGGGTAATGACCATATGTTTAAATATGATTTATGATTTCACGAATTAGCTTACCACATGGTTTTGGAGTTAAGACTCCCACTTATGTTCATCTTATGGTATGGTTTGAGCAAAAGCTCCTCATGTATGATTTCAGATTTTATATGTAATTGATTATTCAACTTCGTCAATCGACGATGGTAAGCTTCATTGAAAGACGATGGAGAGCATATGCATGTTTTTGGGAGTAGTGTCTAGCACCGAGTAGGCTAAGCGCCGATCAACCCTATGCCTCGGAACTACACGCCAACATTGCTTTATACATATATACTTTGGGACCTCCCTTGTGAGTTATCCCCTGCCCCGAATGGTCCTTGAGCTTGATATCGATATCATGGTATTGTCCTTAGCCCTGGCAAGGCTTTGGATGGCTCTACCCACTTAAGTGTGATAGTTGGGACCACGTAAACTCTATCGTGGTAATGTCGGTTATAAGATGAGTCTCCCGTTGTTCCTTATGATTTCAATTATGCATGTTTATCATTCATGATATATATATATATGTTCTAAAATAGGTTTTACCCAATGTTCAGTTTTACTTATGATTATCAAATTTCAGCTTTGGGTCAATCGATTCAGTTATGATGTTCAATTATGTTTGGATTATGATTTCAAAAAATATCATGCAAGCCCTACTCTCAGATTATTATTTTGATTATGTTTTATATTATGCATATTTTAAATGATTTCACTTATTTAAGCAGTTTTACTTACCTTGCATACTCGATACATTTCACGTACTGACTGCATACTCTATGTTGTATCATTTTATGATACAGGCTCCGATCTTCAGACCCAGCCCCGTCACTAGCCAGTTTTCTGAGTTAGCATCTAGTCTCTATAGGTGAGTCCTCATCTCCCGAGGACCATTCATTATCAGTTTTCTCGATATTTTTTGTTTTCAAACTTAGAGAGTTAGTTGGGGTCTTGTCCCATCAACTCATCAGACTTAGAGGCTTTTCAGACAATAGATTGTATTTAGTTTCACACTCGGGTTGTATATTCAGATTGTTATTTTATGTTTGGATTTCTACCATGTTCATTATGTTAAGTCTTCCGCTTTATTGGAATGAGTTAGATGTATGTTTATATCATGGGTTGACTTGGAGTCTCTGGGGGCTCCTTGTCTTGTGTCTCGATCCGGGCCTATGTTCGGATCTTGACACTTTCCTTGAAGATCAAGTTTGAAGAATTTCTTCAAATTCTCCCCAATTTCCTTTGGGCTTTCAAGTGGAAGTGTGAATCAAATTTACCCAGGTATGTGAGACTATGAATGGGAGTTCCTTTCACTCTCATGCCCTAAATTCTTATTAATTCCATGGATTTCAATTCTAGATTCAAGTTTCATGATCTTATGGGGTTTATTTCAATTCTTGTGAAATTCTCTATGATCTATCTATGGGTCAATTCCCTTCATGTATAAAATCATTTTTTATGACCTATAGGCAGATTTTATAACTATTTTTATAATTAATTTATAGTTTCAACTTCAAATTAAATTATGCCCAACTATGTAAGCTTCATGAAAAGTCAATTTATGGTTCCATTATGATCTTGATCTTCTTAAGCCCCAAATTATGATTTATGATTTATGATATGATTTATCTCAAGTACTCATCATGGATTTATGAATATCAAGTATGTACATATCTTGCAAGTATGCATGGATTTCATGATTTATGAATTTATGACTCTTGGTTGATTCACGGGCCCTTATTCATGGCTAATCGCGTATTTCAAGTGGGATCAATAATGTTATTATTTATTTGTCCATGAACTTCATGGATGGTATTATGATTAAGATACGAGCCCTCATGTGCATGTTTTTGGGAGCAGTGTCTAGCATCGAGTAGACCTGCGTTCAGGTAAACCCCGTGGTATTAGAACTACATGCCACCGTAGGTGTACATATATTTATTATTGGATCCATGCGATATCACCATGCACGCACGTCTCTCTTCCTGGAAAACCAAGGACGATCCTGACCACTTGGGAGAAATAGTGGGGCATCATGTAAGGCTCTATCATGATGGTGTCGGTTAAGACGAGTCCTCCCATTGTTCCTCATGATTTATGAATGGTTATGTTTATGTTACTTTAGCTTAAGTTATGTTAATAAGGCTTTCATTTATGATTGTGGTTATGACTGGTTTACGAATGTTTTTAAAACCTTGAGCCCTTATGTTTACATTATGATATTTGCATTATGATCACGTTGTCCTACTATTATGAATTCTTATGTATTTTAACTGTCCATTTTACTTACCTTACATACTCAGTACATTCCAAGTATTGACTGCATACTCTATTCTGTATCGTTTCATGATACAGGCTTGGATATTCAAGCTCAGACCCACCAGTAGCCAGACTCTCAGAATTAGCATCTTCCAGTCTTAGTTGGTGATTCCTCATCTTTCGAGGGCCCTTTATTAGTTGTATTGAGTATTTCAGTTTCAGACTATAATGAGTTAGTTGGGGTCTTATCCTATCAACTCGTCAGTAGTACAGGATTTTCTGACATAGCATGTATTCAGTTTCAGCCTTGTGTTATCTATTTAAATGTTATGATATTTTCAGACTTCCGCTTTTTATTATATATGTTAGACTTTCGCTTGAGTATGTTGATTTTAGATATCATGTTCATGTCATGGGTTGACTTAGAGCCTCTTGGGGTTCTTTGTCCCGTGTCTCTATCTAGGCCTATGCCCGGGTCGTGACAGATACGCAAGCAGTTTAGACTTTCTTGGTTTGGAAAATTTTACATGTCTATGGTTTTAGTGCAGAGTTAATCTTTTTTCTTACTTTCCTTCTTAAAATAAAGGTTTATCAAATATAGACTTGATTTTAGTTTATTATCAGATTCATTATTTAAGTTAAGAACTCGTCAATTTCTGTTGATAGTACATTCTTTTCGTAAGCATAAAATGTGTCGTAAGCATAAAATATGTCATATACCCAAATAGAAAAATTCTTGAAAGGCCTTCCTTTTACCTAGTATTTCCTGTATCAAGAATTGCACATCAAGTATGAATAAGTGTATTTTTTCCTACTTGAATTATTTCAAATTATTTGAGGTACTTGTTGATATAATTTAAATCATGTGTGAGGTTTTAGAGCTTGTTTGGTTATGAAACGTGAATGAGTCTTGTATGTAATCACTTTTAGAAAAATGTTGAATGCTAATGCTAACTTGTATCACATATGCGTCATGAACTAAGTATGAGGTAATGTAGGTTAACTATGTGAAATCTAATTTTTTTTTGAGAGATGCTAAGAGTTTAAATATAATATGATCTTATATTACCTCTAGTTTAATCCTCAAACATTGTCCAATTATATATGAACCATGAATGTATTGGTTTTTCCTACTTGAATTACTTCAAACTATTTGAGGTACTTGAGATATAATTTGAACCATGTGTGAGGTTGTAGAGCATATTTTGGTTATGGCACATGAAGAGGCTGGTATGTGATCACTTAAAGCAAAATGTTAAATGGTACTACTAACTTATATAACCTATATGTCTTGAACTAAGTATGAGGTAAAGTAGGTTAACTATTTGAACTTAACCATGAGAAAATTTGTTTGCTGCTAATTGGTATGTCCAACTGTGTACCTTATTTTAAGTGTTAGGTAATGTTGATGCTCAATTGTTTTGTTTCTTTGGTGTACCTCTCGTGACCTAAATCTAATATGGAATATTTCACGAGATTCCTAGAGTATGATAGTTCATTCTATAAGTTAAAAAGAGAGATGTAAGATTTTTTAGGAGATGAATATAATGTAATCTTTTAGGACAAAAAGATTAATTGTATGTGACTTCACTATCTGTAGCATAGAGTGCTAAATATAATAAACTAAGAGTTGTTTTCTAAT
This sequence comes from Datura stramonium, assembly GCA_018107945.1. Lineage (NCBI taxonomy): Eukaryota > Viridiplantae > Streptophyta > Magnoliopsida > Solanales > Solanaceae > Datura > Datura stramonium. The sequence goes on from JACEIK010017512.1 coordinate 11,988, forward strand.
TTCTTGAGTTATTCATTATGTTTCATACATTGAGTTGATATTGTGCTTTAACTTAAATTTGGGGTACACATTCTTGCATTTGCTAATATCATTTATCTATTATGCATGCTCTATGACTCAAAATTAATATTTAGTTCTTACTCCTATTGGTTTTTATATTGATATATTTTTTATATTTTTTTTATTGAAGATTATGGCACCTATCAAAATTAATATTTAGTTCTTACTCCTATTTATTGTTATACTGATATATTTCTTATATATTTTGATTTAAGATTATGCACCTAATAAGGAA
>JACEIK010017518.1:0-12272 GCA_018107945.1 Datura stramonium
TCTTGCTCCACCAAGTCAGAATAATTAAAAATGAACCTAAGTGTTCTATTTATACTAGTGGGAATTTTTCCCGGAATAACAAGCAACATGTCACGGAGTGAAACGCGTAGCACTGCCTCCGTGACACGGCACGAAGCAAACCCTCACTGGAATCCGGCCCTCCAGGTATTTATGCCCAACGTGCCATGACGTGCAACGCAGGGCTTGGCCAATGTGCCACGGCTCCAACGCGCACCTTCACTGGAATGCCATGTTCTAGGTAATTAGGTCCAACGTGCCACGGAGGCAACACAGACCTCCTCTGGAAATTTGCCAACTTTTATCATCCGGGGCATAATGCATCAGCGATGGCGCGGCGTGACACGGCTCCATCATGAGCCCCTTTAATTCATGCTTTCCTTGGCCTTTTCCTTGCTCGCTTCCGAGTCTATTCCCAATTTCTCCCAACATGCATTTTAGCTTCATAAAATTATGTTTTTCACCCTTAAAAACAAAAGCTAATCATGTTGGTTAGTATAAAATTCACTTTTAACTACAATTTACATGAGAATGTACAAACATCGATGGATAAACAAGACGAAATGACGCATTTGAGTATCACTTGGGCATATAAATCTGCCCAAGATCACGATGCGCCAACACCCTGGTGCTTTGGGTAGCACGGGCGCCCGGCCTTGGCGCTTTGAGGGCGTGACGCGGGGCAAGGGATGCCGCGATGGGTGGCGTGGGGCGTCCCACCGCCCACATATATGTATATAATACCTTTTTCAATTGTAGGCTCATTTTATATATATAAAATCGGCCAGAGAGAGATACAAAGAACATATATAATTTTTATCCGATTACGCTACGAAACTACCGTCCGAACTCCAGTAACCCGGTACTACCTTATAATCCTATAGAGGGCATTATTACAGAGTTATTTTCATTAAATGCTCAGTAAATCATAATCTCACCGAGCTAAAGTTGTTGGAATGTCTCCAAACTAATTTCTATACGATCCATAGGCTTCAAGTACTCGTATTTCTCCCTTACGGACTTTTGAGAAACTACACGTTTTCGGCCGTTAAGTTGAAATATAGTTAATATATATATATATATATAAAGTTATCATTTTTGCTTAATTTAGTATTATTAACTAGTTTCATTCTCCCGGTAATACGATTACAATTGAGAAAGAGGAGGTTGAACACAATCCCAAACTCACCGGTTAAACAAAAAAGTTGGCACTTGAGGTATGTAAGGTTATTCTTTTGGCAAGTTATGTTCATCGTAAAGTTAGTACGACACATATGCCTGCAGTATTACCGAGTAGACCTATTGTGGTTAGTTGTTATGACCTGAATTGAGTTAGTAACAATGATTAGTAACTCTTGTCGGGAGTAACCTTAGCAATCCAGTTCTTTTTTGTTGTGCATCATATTTGGAGTTTGAATGTTGTTGTCTATAGAGTTATATTCACAAAAGAAGTGTGATGTCCGAGGGACCAGAGTAAGGTTGTGAGGACCATATCCGGTTTAGAGCTTAAATTATGGCCCATAGTCGAGCCAAGGCTAGGGGCACGGTTGTAATAGTTTCATTATGACCCATAGTCGGGCCAAGGCCCACGATCCGGTAATGTTGGTTATATTATGATCCATAATTGAGCCAAGGCTCGGGATCTAGGCTCTAACAGTTGCATTACGACCCATGATCGAGGCCAAGGCGGGAGTCAACAACCGGTGTTACATTATGACCCTTAGTTGAGTCAAGGCTCGGGGCCAATCACATCCAGACAATCCAAACACGAGATACATCCACCACAGCCTATTAGTCTTAGACGTGTATTCGAGAGAACAGGCAACCCAGGTTATAGTTTTCTTTTAGTTTTAGCAGCCAGCGGTATAGAGTACACCTTGTTTGTACCTGCAGGGGGTATATAGGGAGCCTAGGTAGGTTTTTTTTGTTTTGGCACCTTCCCGGAGCTTATGGGGTGCTAGATTAGATTCTTGTTTGCATATAGGTAGGCTTGTTGTTTAAATATTTCAGACGAGGTAAAGTATTCGGGTTAAGCTCTTACTCCCTTCTTTGATTACTACAGTTTTATTCTCTTTCTGTCAGTTATTATCTTTCTGCATTATATATTAGTACACATTATCTTGATGCACCTTTGAGGGCATTACGTGCTCACATGAGGTGTAGATAGACTGTGGTTTGGGACATTCCTAGCCTTCGAGATGAGGTCAGCAATTTATTCAGCTCTTCCTTTGGAGTTGAAAAGGTTAGACGAGGTTTACTTTTGATGGATAATTTAGGGCAGGTTTGGGGCTTTATCCAGCCATTATACTATTCCTAGAGGCTTCGGACTGTTGTATATTCCTGTGGTTAGTTTGTTGATGCCCGTGTGGGAAACATGTGTGCTTTATTCCCTATTATTGTGTTGTTACTGGTTGGCTATCTTCCCTTTACATGTGGCCTTGTCGGCCCGGGGCTATATTTACAGCCGACATATAGCTGCGTTAGTTTCTTTAATTGACATCGTGTGCATGTTAGTGCACCGGTCAGTTAGACAGATTCGAGACCAGTGTGACACTAGGTGCGGTTATGCCTCCCAAGTGGGGCGTGGTCTTACACCCCAAAAAATTATTTTTATGATTATTTGATTATATGTCGTATTAATGGAATTATGGTTGTATGTTGTCCATAGGTGAGGAGGGAGACATGTGCAAAGGGAAAAGCGAAAAGTATGAAGTTTGTAATAAGAGAAAACTTAACGGACATATCTCAAAATATATAATGATTTAGAAGACCTGTAATATATAAAATGAAAGGTATTTAAGTCTAGTTTATAGTGCAAAAAACCGCTCATTAATCGAAGTTCGGAGTGAAAAGTTATGCTCATTTGTAGACAACACTATCGGCAGGGAAACGTTGTAGGCGCGCGAGTGCCGAGGCGGGCGGCAGCAGGCACGCGGGCGTGCGTGTGGGCACGTCCATAGGTGCCGCCCAGCTCGCCTATATGAAGTAATTTTGAGCTTAAAAGCTCATTTCTACTCCAAGTCACCTCATTTTTTTCCATAATTCATAGAATTAAAAGCCCTACAACATGGTGAAAATATATCCAAGGTAAGAAACTTCATTCTTATCTCTTTTGGGCTTTGGGAAGAGAACCTTGGAAGAAAGTCATGTCTTGTTGTTGATTGTGGTGTTGCTGCAGTTTTAGATGATTCTAAGCAGAGGAAAGAGTAGGAGGGTACACCTATATTATCTGATAACCTCTTAAAGAAAGGGTAAGTAATTCCCTTTTTATTTCTTTGAGTTTATAAAGGATGTTATAACTTGGAGAATATTGTAGTATTGTGTTGTTGTTCTATTGTATTCTTGTGGAATGTTGCTGCCCAAATTTTCCAGAATTTTGTTAGTGATGTTGCTGCTTGTTTTGCTTGTAAATTTTACTTGGAAGGAGCCTTAAGGAGTAAGCTTGAAAGGAAGGTTTCGGCAAAGTTAAGTCGACGTGCCAAAGTATGTAAAGAGCGTTCCTTTCCTTGTTTTTCAAGCATGAAACTAAGTCATTGAAAGGATCAATATCCCTATATTTTTAAAACCATATTGAGGCATGTATTTATTCTTTGTCAAGGGTTGGAAGTACTTGGCATAAAGCTTGAATCGTTAAGAATGGTTGAAAGGAACAAATGTGAAGCGAAAGACGTTATACGATTGTTGTCGTAGTTGTAAATCGAATGCGAAGTCCTCTTAGCATTGGGAACCGTTAGCTGGTCATTACCCAGCATATTGTATTTGTGATGTAAATATATGTTATGATCTAGTCACTTAGTGAGTGGTAGAAATGCTAAGACGACGACAGTGATTAAACTTAAGCCAGAAAGATGACGCTAAGCCAATTGACTGTAAATGAGCTTATTGAAATGAAATTTTCATAATATGGTATTCCCTCCTATATGTTTATGTTATAAAGTTCTTAAGGTAAAAATTAGATTTCCTTAAAGCTAGTGCCGCATAACGAATAAGCTAAGTCAATAGATGTTAATGAGGAAAGCGTGGCTAAGTTGTTAATCTTTTTGTGACATTATGAAAAGGGGAAGATAAGGTAAATGTTAGACCTTCTAAGGTAATATGTGAGTAATATTCACTCTTCCCATAATTTCTTTCTAGAACCTTTGAGCGTTAAAATATAAGCAAGATGATTTGAAATAAAGTCATTAATTAGGTAAAGAGGTAAGTGAATATAAAAATTGATGGAATAGTGAAAACGAGTGTAAAGACTTCAGTGTAAGTGAATAATGTTTTCCAAAGAAGTTAAGATGAATAAGGAAAGTAGATTTAAAGATTGTTAAATTAGACTATATGGAGTTACGATTGTGAACAAGTTAGAGGCGGACAACTAGGAATATTAACCCTGTTCTAGGAGCATTTACTAATAGAGTTATAAATAAAATTATTTCTGTTCAGTATGTGTTAAGTTGATGAATGTCCAGAAAGTGTTAACTTCTTATGAAATGATTAGAATCGAATGTTTTGAGATAGTAACTCAAGTTAAGAAGTTATTCGTTATGTTTTCCAAACGATTATGTTATGTTATCCATTCTATGTGTTGAAATTTTCTACCAAGTCTTAAAAGGGTAATTCTAGGAGATTCTAAGCCACTTATAATTATGTAAGGTTTCTTAAGCTCCTCAAAATAATTGCACATTTTCCTAATCATCCGAATCGTCCGAATTACATTATAAGTCTTTTTCCTATAAGGAAGCACTTAGAGAGTTGCTTATGAGTTTCCAGATTAAAATCTGACTCTCCAGATTCTTAAGTTATGTCTTCCCGTCCCTATATTATGTTGAAATGTTCTATTCTAATGTAAGAAGTTTTCAAGAAATCATATTGTGAGAATCATGCTAATGTCTCATTCAAGTATGCATACAAGTCATTATAAGAATTTGGTAAAAGTCTTAATAATATATGATTTTCATGTTATGACATATAGTTGAATTCTTTTAGTTATATTCAAGTCATATATCTATATATTCAGCTCTTATTTGAGTTCTCATTTGAATTTCCTGAATTAGGAGGAAAGAATTCTCCCATGTACCAATGTTTTCATCTCTAAGTAAGTATAAGCACATGCTATGAAAATAATCAGTTAAGCTCAAAACTTTGAATACCAGGAAGTGTCCTGAGCATGCTTGGTTAACTAAATACGAGTTTATACGTTACATAGAAATCTCATACATTGTGTGTCATGAATTCCAGCTCTAGAGCTCTATGTATATGCTAAGAATTATGACAAATAACTCCAAGTTCAAAGTTATAATTTTTTCATGTTTTTCCTGCAAATAGAACAAATGAATTAAGAACTATATGTGCTCATAAACGTGATAATTTTGATAATAGAATTCAGTGTATAATTGCTCGATACATGTAAAGAACCACCATTTGGGGCAGGTATATGTATATATATATATATAACATATATATATATATTATAGTTTAGATGTTAAGGATTGTATAGAAATGATAATTTATGTGCTTCTCAAGCGATACATTAAATTGAATTATTTGTAGGACATTGCTTGTAAGCTATAAAGGGTTCTTATGTTGTCTAAACCTCATAAAGGTACGTCGATTCATTGAGTCAACATGTTTGTATATAATTTGACACCTTTAAATGATTATGTGAATATGCTAATTTAGCATGGTATATGTGCTCACTTGTATTATATGTTATGAAAAGAGACCTATAACGACACAAATTTAGCATTTGTCGGCAATATCGTATGTGATAAATTGACTCGTATAGCTCTATCGGATCTGTTCATGATTATGATTGAGATACTTTTTACCTCGGTATGGTACACTGGCTGGAGATATTTTTATTTTAACCTGGTATGGTGCACCGACTGGAGATATTTTTATTTTACGGCAGTACGGTACACCGGCTGGAGATATTTTATTTTACCCTGCCGTGGTACACTAGCTAGAAATATTTTTATTTTACCTCGATATAGTACATTAGCTTTGATGCATTTTTTACATATGAATTTGTACATTAGCTTGATGCATTTTTTACATGAATTTTATGGTCGGCTGGCCACCGGCATTACAGTTATAACTTTGTTTGTGCATTACTTGGTTGCATTTGCACTTTAGTATTGAGTTACTGTTAGGTTTCAATTTCCAGGATTCTAGGTTGTTACTATTCCTTATTTCTGGCTCAATTGTAATTTCTATCTTATATATTTACATTTTTCCTCTTTACATACCAGTACATTTCATTCGTACTGACGTCCCTTCACCTGGGTACCTGTGTTCGTCCTACAAGTGCAGACTGAGGCTGGGATTGCTAGTTGCATCAACAGTTGGTTAGATCAGCGGATGTATTTATATGCTTCTTTCTTCCTGGATCTAGGGCTTATTTATTTCAGCTTGAGTTTTGAGTTATAGTTACGGGTAGGAAGGAGCCCTGTTCCAACCATCAGTTCAGTTTACTCATTAGAGGCTTTATGGAGTTATTTTGTATAGTATTATTCCGTTTCTAGCCTTATCGGCATTTCAGTTATTTATTTGTGGTATTTGAGACGTTATGGGTCTAGATGTTTACTACAGTTGATTGTGATAGGTGGCCTGGGAGGCCTAGGTGTTACAACTACAGATGTTATATAGTCGACTTCCCGATCAGTCAGATATAGGGAGCCAGTCACGCCCTCCCCTAGTTTTGGGGCATGATAGCACCAATCTTATTTGTTCGAAAGAAGGATGGTTCTCTTCAAATGTGTATTGATTATCGGTAGTTAAACAAGGTCACAATCAAGAACAAGTATCCCCATGATAAGTTGGTAATTAAAAAACTCATCAGGCTCTTAAGCATGAGGTTTAGCTTAGTTTTCAAGTCATTTAGATGATTTTTATGCCCTTTTTTCCTTTTTATGTGTAGTTATATGAGTTGAAGAGAAAAAGAAAGAAGTGGAGTAAAAAGGATAAAATCAGGTGAAAATAAGCACTCCACTGGAGGGCACCAACGAAATGCTGGTCAAACGCAGATAACCACTAAATTGAGGAAAATGCAATCGAAGCCGCGGATATCAACCGATGACTCATCGGTTAATTTGCCTATAGGTGCTGGATCGTTCTGGACAGAGGAGGAAATTAATTAGCAGATCACAGATGGAAGCCGGCAAACCACCGAAGATGTCGCTGAATGGTCCTGGAACATCACTGGAAGTGCAGAAGAAAATGAACAATGGTTTGCGGAATGCAACCGGCGATCCGCCAGTTCCCCCGCAAGTGACAAAATGTATGAACAGGGGCAATTATGTCTAGCATTGAAAAAGAGGAGATTGGTTGCCCTTTTTTGGTATATAGTCTAGAAGAAAGTACTCTGTACATACTTTTGTAGCTTTTTGAATATTTATTTTGCTTTGGGGAGAGAAGAACCTCATTGAAGGAGATTGTTGAATATTTATTTTCCTATTTTCGTGTTCTTTCTTAGGAAGGTATAACTATTGTTGCAGACATATTTTGAGTCTGATTTTGCTTTCTCTTATTAATGAAATCATTGAGTTTATTACTAAACATACTTTTGAGTTTCTTAATCATTAGTAGATAAATCATCAACTAAAGGTGTGTAATGATGGGTGCTTAATTAGATTGTGTATTTCTAGATTCATCTCAATATTGCTTAATTAGTGTAAATCTGTTGAGTTCTCTCCAATTTATAATTGATGATCCATAGTTGAAAATGTAGGCTTATTTTTCTTAGTTTATTTCAGCTTGAAAGAGAAGAGTTCAAGTATTGGGAGAGAATTTGATGGTGGAAATGGATGTGAGTGTTTGGAATTTGGCTAGAAACAGCTAAAACCCATATTCATAATCCTAATTAGTAGTTGATGACTAGAGATAGCTCAGCTATTAACCCAAACTCTATTGGGCTAATTGAATTGTGTCTTGAAGTTCGAAAGTACTTGAGAAAAAGGTATCCTTGAGGTTGAAAAACATACGGTGGCATTCAGTCCAAAGTTATTTACACTTATTTGCAATGATTTGATAAGCTAGTATATCCTTATTTAATTAGCACCCTATCTATACCAAACCTCTAGTCTTCACTCATTATTGTTTATCAATTTTAGTTATTTTTCTATTTTGACTAGCTAGTTTAGAATCCACAATAGTGTTGACTTCATTTTCCCACAAAAATTTACTATTTTATTAATATTGATTGGTGCGAGTTAATTCAAATTTCCTAAAATAATGCTTATGTACATCATTCATTAGTCTTTGTAGGGTTCAACCCTAACATCCATTGGAAATATTTATTTTGAGTAACATCCATGTATGCTCTCTTGTTAGGAGGGGTGTAGTTTGGATTTTATAAAAAATGGTGTCTTTCACGAGGACTAGCACTTGATATCCTTGTGTTGTTTGTTAATTTGCGTTAGTCTTGCATCTTCGATGTTGACATTTATCTTGTTGTTGGTTATTAGGATGAATTCATATGAGCCAACATTCGCAAGAACAGGATAGTTCGGTTGAAGGTAACATGGAGCATGCAGAGGATAACTTGGTTATGCCTGAAGTTTCAGGGGCCATTTGCCTACCAGCCACAGTATTCATGTCACAAGTACAATATTACACTTGTTACAAATGAATGGGATCTTAGGGGGTAAACCGAGTGAGGATGCAAACCATCACTTGAGGAATTTCTTAGAGATCTACCAACCCTTTAACATAACAAATATAAGTCAAGGGTCTATTAAGTTAAGACTCTTTCCATTCTCCCTAATGGGAGAGGCAACTACATAGTTGGAGGAGCTCCCTCCAGGTTCTATCACCTCATGGCAAGAACTGAATGAAGCTTTTTTGGATCATTTTTTACCTCCCTCAAAAGTATTGCAGCTGAGGGATGATATTACAAACTTTAGACAACAGCCAGGGGAGCCTTTGCATGAAGCATGGCTAAGGTTTAAGAAGAAGGTGTCCCTTTGCCCTAACCGTGGTCTCCCTAATGGAGTGTTCCTTCGAAGCTTTTACCGAGCCCTAGACTCTACTAATAAATCCGTTTCCAATAATTTAGCCAGAGGATCCATCATGGATCAGATGTATGGGTTAACCAAGTGCCTCTTGGATAGAATGACAAAGATGAATCGGTCATGGCATATAAGGGAGACTAATGTATCATCACATGATGCTGGTTCTAGTGTGTTAGCAGTTGAAATGCGAAAAAGAGAGGAAGAGCGAGATAAAAATTTTGGTAAAATGATGACTCAACTGGAGTTAATGACTAATCATGTGATGGGGGCCGGTCCTAAAGTTGTGAATGATGTAGGAATGTAGGGTCCAATGCATTTTGAAGGAGAATTGTCGCCACAAAGATACGAGGATGATTTCCAATACATGGCAAATTGGATGGGGGGTTCTCGACCTGAGTATCAAGGAACTAATCAAGGCTCTTGGAGCCCATGGGAAGAGAACCAAGGTTGGATAAATCTTGACGCACGGGGATGGCCCTATAGAAATGAGAGATGGAGCAATAGAGAGCAAAATCGAGAGAGGGACAAATATCATTGAAGTTCAAATTCATATGTTCCCTCTCCTAAAGCTAAGAATGCCCAAGCTCAACCAGGTGTGAGTGATGCATGGAGCTTGAAAATTGAAGATATGTTAGCAAGGGTTCTCAAGAAAGTGGAATCAACCAATAAAAGGGTCAAGAAATTGAAAGGGGAGTGTCTAACCTTGTCCAAACTGTGAGTTCACACTCAGTGTCAGTGATGCATTTGGAAGCTCAAATGAACCACTTATCATCTCAAATGAACCCCTGAATGAAGGGAATACTTCCGAGTGATACAATGCCAAACCCCAAGAAAGATAGTCAATGCATGGTCGTTGCCACAAGAGTGGTAAAATGCTTGGAGATGCAGGTGTTAAGCCCAAGGAAGTTGTTGCCCCTAAAAAATGATGAAAATGAATCTGGTGCAATCCAAAAAGCACCAAATGGTTGTGATAATGTTGCGTATGAAGGTGAAAGAGATGTTGATAAATTTCTGTTAAATATTAATGAAAAAGAGGCAGGCATGAAGGCCTCAAGTGAGAAAGAACACGAATCGAGAGGTCTACCTCCTTATGCACAATGGTTAGCCAAGAAAAAGAAGAATGATAAGTTCAGTAAGTTTATGGACATGTTCAGCAAATTGTCCATTAATATACCGTTGGTGGATGATTTACTTCAAATTCCCGGATATGCAAAGTTCATGAAAGAGCTACTGAAGAAGAAGAAGGTTGTAGATATGGGCACTGGAGAGACAACACATCATTGTAGTGCTACGATGATAAGCAAACTTGCCCCAAAACGGGAGGATCCAGGAGCCTTCAGAATCCCTTACACTATTGGGTTATGTTTGTTCAAGAAAGCCCTTTATGATCTTGGAGAAACTACAAATCTGATGGCCCTCATAATCTTCAATAAGTTGGGGCTTGGGAACACCAAACCTACATCAATGAGATTGTTAATGACTTATCGCTCTATTAAGAAACCTATGGGTGTATTAGAGGATGTATTGGTGAGGGTAGATAAGTTTTTCTACTAGCTGATTTTGTGGTTCTTGATTGTGAGAAGGATATAGAAGTTCTAATCATTTTTGGGAGACCATTTCTCACCACAGGTAGAGCTTTGGTAGATGTGGAGTTAGGTGAGCTCAAGTTTTGGGTTGGAGTTGAAGAGGTTACCTTCAAGGTGAGCCAATTCGCTGAACATCCTGATGAATGCAAAGTGATTGGAGTGCTGCATGCTGAGAATGAGTATGGAGGAGTTGATATAGAGGAGGATAAGTAAGTGGATGAATCTTTGAAGAATGAATATTAAATAAGAAATACTTCATGCCACGACCTTAACTGAGGCGCTTCTTAGAGGCAATCCAAGTTTCTTCTTTTGAATGATTTTAATGTCATTGTTCTTTTGATTTTACAGGACTAAGTAGGTGAGAAACAAGAAGGAGAAGCACAAATCAAGGTAAGCACCATGCTAGACCGGTGAACCGTCGGTCCAGATGCACGAAACACCGCACCCTTGTGTCATGAAAGCAGAAACCTGGGAATAAAATAGCCAAAACGGTGAGTCACCAATGGAACGTCGATACTAGTCCATGCAGTGCCGCTTGACCATTGAAGTAAGTTAGAAAACATGTGTAGTGGGTGCAAAAATGGCGACCCACTAGCGAAACGCAGAACCCAATCTATGAACTACAGGTTAATCATCGATTATAAAGCAGTGAACTCGACATAAATTCAGGCCCCAGAGGGTAAGGCTATGAACCACCATTTCCAATCGGTGACCTCCAGTGTAATGCCAGTGAAGGTAAGTACCTAGTGTTAAAATTTTTACCAAACCATGGACCTAGCCGACCTAGAATCTTTTTTCAGCCACCCAAACTATCACGCCCCGCCTTAGGGGGCATGACTGGCACCTGGTGCCCTACTAGGACCTGGACTGCTAGACTGCTGAGCCTAAGCACTTCTGGTGCCTGGCTGGCTCTAATTCTGGATTCGAGAAAACGACAGGCTATATAATGGCTGTAAATACAGCCTCCGGCTGACTAGGCCTATAGCCACCTGTAAGTAAACAAAAACTAACAAGAACAACATTAATATGAATGAACCTATGCGGGCCGACAAGGCCACCATGCTGTCTAGTTACCTCTGAATCAAGAAAACAGGTTCTAAACTGCTACGTGACCGACAAGGTCACTACTATCAACTGAACAAGGCCTCACACGGCTGTTATAAACAACTAAGACATACATACGGCCTCACACGATCGGTACAGCTAACCACAAGGAATATGCAATCTGCAAGCCTCTAAGAATACTGATAGTATGGTCGGGACAGGGCCCTGGCCTACCTATACTGTACAACAAAAGAAAAGGGATAAACCTCTATCTATCTAGCTCCGAATGACTGGAGCTGATGACTCTGTGAGCTGGCTGGAATCATGAGGGGTCGGCTCCTCGTCTATGAGTACCTTTAGGAAAGTAATGCAGCACCCCAAACGGGCGTTAGTACCGCTAGTACTGAGTATGTAAAGCAACAAGTGGAAAATAACTGAAGACGAGAAATATGACTTATAGAGCCGAAGTAGAAGGATATAGACTGTAACTGACTAAAGGTATGAGTTGAAGATTGTCCGCAACTATACTGAAAGGAGTAGGAGTTATACTTGGAAATGTAGTGTTCTACTGTCGATTAATTCATGTCTAGCGTAACATGGCATAATATAACATAACATAACATAG
>JACEIK010017519.1:0-12262 GCA_018107945.1 Datura stramonium
ATACTTATGATTATTCTATAGGCATGATTTTTAAATTAGTGTAAGCAGACTATCATGTAACATATTATAATGTAGTTACAACCAATTTGCACAAATTATTGCGAATCTTAATTTCTATAGGCATGATTTCTAATGTGTACAGATCAAAGATTGCTAATCATAGAGGCAGGTTACTGATATGAAATCACACATACGAGAGAAGGCAGATGACAAAACTTGCTATTAGTTCACTATATACATGGTATCTACACTGCAAGATAAACCCATTTTATATCAATAATGTTTTAATTCTTATGGACATAATTTCTATTTGAATGATCAGATTAATTTATGACAAATAAACAACGATTCTAGCAACAAGTAACTTATTGACAGGTTCATTGATATGGACAACTTGTGACTTATATACATGATAATTGATTAACTGTCAACGAGCTTGATTCAAAAAGGATGTTATTAATCAGATTTTAAGCCTATATGCGGGATATATATAAAGCAGATCATTAAACATGCTAGTTCATTAATGGCGAACAGATTAAGAATACAAACATGGACCAAAAGTAATCCAGATAGGCAGATTTACTAAAATTTAAACATAAGACATGCTTTGAATCAAATTATTTTAGCTCCTATAGGCATAACTTCTAGTAGAAATAATTAAGTTCGTGTTATTCCTATAGGAATGATTTCTATGTCAAATTCTTAACTAGCAGTTAAGAAAGACGATAAAGAAACATATAATCCCCGCCCCCCAAAGCAAATAGACCCTTTTCACTATTACGAGTGTTTATTATAATATTACAATTGATAAAAATAAATGAAATAAATAAAAGTGCATAATTAATTTTCAACTAGTTTAAACAGCCGATTCGTCTATTTTCAGGTCCAAACCCAAGGCGACTCTTCAATGCATCCCGAAATAAATTAACGAATACCTGTTTTAAAGACTAAACAACTACAAGCAAACATGCATATATAGATACAGACAGCAGTATATATATACAACTAAAACAGTAATATTACAGTTATTCAGAGAATGATACTTTCATGTAGACATGAAAAAAATTTGCCAACCAATAATTCAAATAGTTGCAAGCATCAAACAACGGTTATGAACAATTGAACTAACAAGATAATGAAAGTTTCGTAGCTTGATGACTAACCAGTTAAGAGAGACTAGAGAAAAGTCTTGAAAATAGATTCGTACTTTAAAGATCTAGGAGAGAAAGTTATACTGCTAGAGGGAAGGATTGTTTGAATGTTATATTACCAAGGAATAACAATTTTCGAGTGAGTTGAAAAGAGAGGAGAAGGCCTGCTTTTATAATTAATAATTAAGAAGGTTTAAAGGAGAATAAAATATTAAAAATCAATTAAAGGGATTTTTTTCTTATTGAGAATAATTAATCTCAAACAATTACTTACCATATGCAGATAAATCATCTGAATTAAATGAATCAAATCAAGAAAGAAATCTATTTACCATAATTAACAAACAAAGAAAGACTTAGTCGAGGAAAACTTTCTTTAAATACGACAAGTCAAACAGAAAAAGGATATGCCAGGAATTGTTTAAACAAGTTGTCACTAATTATATTTGAGGAAATAAATAATAAATATTAGGTTATCGTAAATTTGCATATGGCACAATTGTATTGACTTGACGAGAAAGGTAAAAAATTATGAAAATAATCATGGTAATCAAAATAACAAATCAAACCCAAAATAATATGGTTAAACTAATTAGAGAAAGAAAATGAATCAAACAAAAGGAGTTTACCATAAATTAGTGAGTACTAAATTACTCTATATTTTGCAAATGAATTTCGCATTGTCATATTTAAATATATTTTACATATGGGTTAACCTTGACATGGGAGGAGAATAAATTAATTATAATTTAATCAAAATCTACTAAGGCAATTACACGTCTGATTACAAAGAAATTCAAGTTGTTATAAGAGCTTTTAAAAGAGATAGATTATTTCAGCTATAGAAGAATATTGAAAGTTGCCAAAAATTACTGAAACGAGCACAACACAACATCATATGAAATTGACATGCTTTTGCGATATACGAACACAAATTACTAAATAGCATTCTCTTTCAGCAGATTTCACATAATTATAATATACAAGAGGTAGCAGGTTTTAACGTCATGCAACTATTTATGTTTGGAGATTACTGGGGATTACATTTAGACACGAAAGATGTATACCATAAACAAATCTTATGTAGTCCAATAAGCTTATGATAAAGGCAACTTAAAATAAAAAGGTTTCATGATCAAAATTATTCCAGTAAAATGAAACAGATTATGAAACAAAGACCCTAAAATTGTTTATATGTCGATAGCAGGCGCGACAAGAAATAAATATCAGTAGAGAATCAGTAGAAGAGAATACAAGGTAAATAGAGGTTAAAAATCATACCGAGGACAGATTTAAACAGATCTGCCCTAGAGTTGCGTGTCCTCTTCATCAAAATCGAGGCAAACAGGTTCTGGGTGAGGTTCAGTAGAAGGTGAGAGGACATTGACCGTGCTTGGTGGTGCGGTGCTCATGTGTTCCACCGGTGGTCGGAGACGAGGCCGCGACGTGGTTCGTCAGATGCTTATCAAAGAAGACGGGTGGTAAAGGAAGAGATGATTAGGGGTCTTTTTGGTAGTTTGAAGGAGAGAGAGAGGCGGACAATGCTGCGGCACTGGACGATGTCTTACGACTGGAGATGTTCGGAGTATGTAGGGTTGTGAGAGAGGAAGATGGGCGACAGGTGAAGGAAAAATGAGAGTGTGCTTAGGGTTTGGGTATTTGGAACGTTAAAGGAAAGAAGTAGGTTTTTAATCTCAACCATTAGATTATATTAGATAAACCGCTAAGATGAAGAGTTAGGTTAGTGGGTCGAATCACGGGTTGTCTGGTGGGTTGGGGGTAATTAGTGGGTAGGATGCAATTGATGGCTTAATTTGGATTTAAATAATAGCCAGAGTTGATCAAAAAATGGCTAAAATTAGAACACATTTATAAAAAGTGGATAGAATTTAAATAACTTGAAGGAAAATTAAATTAGCTGCTATATAATTAATAAAAATACTACAATTATATGTAATTAATCAAATAGGTAATATAATAGTGTCACACCCCGCCTTGGGAGGCATGACTGGCACCTAATGCCACAGTGGGATATGGGCTAACCTAGCTGGGCGTAGGCACCGCTGGTGCCGACCAGCGACTCATAATCAAGAAATCAAACTGCTATATCTTGGCTGTAAACACAGTCTCGGGCCGACAAGGTCACGCAGCACCTGTAAAAGAAAACAGCTAACCCAGCCAATATAGAACCAAAAGGGATCCTATACGGGCTGACAAGACCATCATGTTGTCTAGTTATAACAGGAATAAAAACAGGCATATATACTGGGCTTCACATGAAAAACACATAAAATAAGACATACATGGGCCCCACACGGCCAACAAAGACCAACTGACTGAAAACTATAGCCTGCAAGCATATAAGAATGGGAATATTGGTCGGAACAGGGCCCCAGCCTACCAAAAAGCTATACAATAAAAGACGAGTAGTTTCTACAACCTGGAAACTCCGGATGAAAGGAGCTGGCCAATCTGCTAACTTCGAATAGCTGCTAACGGAGGTCCTGAATCCTATCTGTCTAAACTTGTAGGCAAGTATGCAGTGCCCCTAGTTGGGTGTCAGTACAATATGTACCGAATATGTAAGGAAGTAACAAAAGTTGATTAAAACTGATGAAGAACTGAAAGTGAACAGTAGTAAGGGCCAGAAATTAACCTGTATGTTTTCTTATCCATAACCTGCATATGGTAAATCACTACACGTATATGAGCTGAAAATACATGACTATTCATTCATAAGCTACAACTGGCAGACAAATATACAGACAAGAACCTAACCCGTCCCCCGTAAGTCGGAAAGGTACAAGTAACACAGAATAACCTACCTGGGCCACCATAAGCCTCGGGAAGTTCCAATCAGTCTATATACCCCTATTGGTACCCTATAGACTCTGCAAGTAACTATAAATGTATCTGAGCCATTTGGGCTTCTGTAACTGTATCTGGACCCCGAGCCTTGACTTGACTGAGGGTCATAGTGTAACTGTGGTAATTGGATCCTGAGCCTTGGCTCGACTATGAATCATAATGTATCTGATGTAACTGGATCCCGAGCCTTGGCTCGACTATGGATCATAACATATCTGTTGTAACTGGATCCCGAGCCTTGGCTCGACTATGGATTATAACATATATGCTGTAACTGGATCCCGAGCCTTGGCTCAATTATGGATCACAACGTATCTGCTGTAACTAGATCCCGAGCCTTGGCTCGACTATAGATCATAACGTAACTGCTGTAACTGGATACGGCCCCCACAACCTCTATCTGGTGTAACTCAATACGACCCTCACGACCTCAATCTGGTGGAATTCAATATGGCCCTCACAAGCATGGCCCTACGGGCCACAACATCTAACAACCCAAACGTCGTAAGGAAAAACCACTCAAACTAGGTTAACTCTGACGAGGGTTACTATATCATCACTGTCCTCTCAATTCTATTCATAACAACTGACCATAATAGGCTTACTCTAGAATACTTGTCCTCTACGTAAATCAAATGCGGGCTGCTACTAATCGGATATGCTCCTAAGCAGTTAGCCCTAACCTTCCATAGGCAGCTTATTATAACTCTTAGTCTGGAGGTAATACTGTAACAATGTGGTTCTAGTCCCTTAGGCACTAACTTGGTCTGTTCAGACTTCATATGCCTTCTCTAGGCGATTCCTAACCTCATAGGTATGTTATCTGGACTTAGTCGTTCCCGGCAACCTGTACCTAAGTATCTTATAAGAGTAGGCTGGGGCATTGGCCCCGTATGTAGCTATTAACAAAGATTCCTTCTTAGGGTATCTACTGTTTTATCAAACTGGTAACCACTGGGGTGGTGCCTTGAATGACCTGTACGATAAGCACCGCGCCGACTGAAACTAACTATCACTGGCAGAAGCCACTATGTGGCAGAATGACCCCCATTTCACTAGGCAATCCTGATGTCTCTGACTCTAGGGTAAGACCATACTAACATAATTCTGGCCCTGGAGGTGTCGAGGTATGCCAACGGCCTCTAGACGAGCTTTACTTACAATACAGGTGCCAAACTGATAGTTATATCGTCCGGCGCCTATGCTGTTCAACTTACTAACTCATTCCCAACAACTATCCACAAACTTCTAAAGCCTAGGCATGACGCCAAAACATCAATTTTACTAACACAGTGAACAGGAGGACGGAGGAGTTTCTAGGATGCTTCTAGTGTGAGTCACACTTAACATTTTCTTTCCCGACAAGGGATACTGCCATGTACTCTTAAAATATTTTCTAGCAGCTAGCCACAACATATGTAATAATAATCTAGTGATAGCAGCTAATCTCGACATATATGATCTTTATATACTAGCAGCAGCTAATAAAACATGTAGGATCGTTTTCTACCGTCAAAACCATAGGTTGTATTATTATACGACGAGAATAACTAGCCGAAGAAATAAGTCTTAACATACCTCAAATGTCGATTCTCATTTAACTGATTGGTTTCAACCTGTAGCCAGCGCTTTCACTCAACTTCAATCCTTATACTGAGAAAATAGGGCTAGTTTCAATACTAAATTCAGCAAATAACGATATTTTTCAATAACACTACTAACAATAACTCAACTCTGTTTAACTTGGCCAAAAACCCATAATTTCTCGAGAGTTCAGAAGGGAGAAATGCTTGCCTATTGTCTTCGGCCACTTAGGACTCAATTTGGAGTAATTCCATCGATCTTTGCTCGGTGGAGTTTCACTATACCAGCTGCATTTTCAAGAAATAACTCCACAGCGATACTTTCCATAGGCCTAGAACTCGTTAGCCAAGGCGAATTTGTGTTTAGACGAAGTTTGGCTATGTAATTTGAATAAAATTGGATGAGAACTTAGAAACTCTCTTTGTACAGTCGAGCCCTCTATTTTGAAATATTTCCCAAATGAATTTAAAATAAAGGATTAAATATATATAGTGAGGCCACCGACAGGGAGGTGTGCGGCGCGCCCCCATCACGCCGTGTCCATGGCGCGTCGTGCCCGTGCTTGCACCGGGGTAGGCTGTGTAACACGGCGCCCAACGTGCCCAGCCTCCCGATCTCGATCTCCGTCCGTTTGACAACGCGCTCGCATGTTCACTTCTCGGGCCTTCTCCCGGATGCTTTATGCTCTAGATTTCTCAATGTACGTGTACACACAACAATCGTACTACGAAAATTTATGGAGTATAACATCCTCCCCCTTAGGAACATTTGTCCTTGAATGTAATCTTTAGGATTACAAGACTCAAATTTTTTAGCTAATGCCAAAACAAATTCGATAGAGTCTCCTCTGTAATATGGACTATCCGAAAACCTTAAAATGCAAAAAAGTCCAGCACAGGCACCTCACAGAATGCTATCTATAGCTAAATAACACAACAGTAATACATGTATGCAACCAATTGATAACAATAGCAACAAGGTCATTTATATAGCATCTGAAACCATTATACCTAAATTGAAATCGACTAATTCTGTATGCTTTCATCGTAGGGCCTGAAACAACTGAAACTATCCAAACTTCGCATCATTCATAGTTTTTTAATTTATTTCTTCTATACTTCCGTTCCCTCAAGATACTCTAAGAAGCTACATCTTTGGTTTTCAAATTAGCTCCCACAAATCTGACCATCTAATATAACTATTGCTCTGTGGAACATCGCTTCTGTACCTTTAGTATCCCCGACTGGGTCAATCTGAGAAAAGGTTTACGCACCTGCATAGTGTTGATAAACATATCCTAGTCCCAAAGGCAACTCTATCTCATAGGCCACTTAGCCAATCTCTCGGAGAACCCGGTATAGTTTAATGAATCTAAAGCTGGACTTGCACTACTTGTCAGATCTCATAATTCCCTTCATTGGTGTAGTTTTAGGAACATCCAGTCATTGATTTAGCTTCCTTAGCAGCCGGTAAATCCCCAGGGTAAACAATCGTGTAGCTTGTGATGTGATGTCAAGCAGACAAAACTCCTGGCCTTTAATTTTTGACTTCTCCAAATGCTAGAGTAAGACTTCCAATGACCTTGGGCTACTTGAACATATCTCCGAATTAGTTTAACTGCTTCCCTCCGATTGATGTAGTATGCTCGGTTCAATTATCCCTGACTTACCTACTTTAGGCCGTCAGATAGGAACCCTACATTCCTACCTTTAACATAACTCCGGGTGTCTGTGTCGGGTGCTCTGCCTGACTATTTATTTGGGGACGAGGAGAGGTACTTAAATTAACATGTGTCCCAATCTGTCCTGATAGCTCTTCCTAAACTTAGTTGTGAGTTGTGCCCCTTTGCCAGAAGTTAATTGACACTGAGATACCATATAGCCGAAATGTTTCTTTCATATTCAATTCAGCATAGTCTTTAACTGAAACGTCATTCTAATCGGCAATAAATAAGTTAATCTCATTAGCTTCTCAACAATAACACAATAGGGTCACGTTTACGCCTGGTACGAGGTGACCTTATAGCTATATTCATATTGTCTACTTCCCACTTGCACGCAGGCACGACTATTCTCTGAATTAGCCCGCCAGTTTCTAATGCCCAGTCTGCTCTTGTTGGCCATTGGAGCTCTCTGTCGCAACTCGACATATCCTTCTCCTTCCTGTGCCAGCAGTAAATCTCTTTTATAACCTAGCGCGCTTTCGTCAAACCTGCGTGGGGGAAATGACGGGCATAGTATGCCTTGCTATAATATACCAATGAAACTCTTCCGCCCTTAGAACATAAAGTCGACCTCTGGGTCTCAAAACTCTATCCCCTACTATCTCCAAGGCCGGTGACTCCTTCTGTTGGGCCTTATCTCTTGCTACACTAGGCTAGGATCTCTGTACCGCCACTCCTCTACCTCCACAATTAGTAGGGACATTGCAGTATTCTAGGTTACAACCCCACTATCCTTTAAATGTCATCATGATGCTTATTTCTTGGCATTCAGTGGTGATTCCAAGCTCTATCAGCCCGCTACCGCTTGGAGGTGATTCTATTCTCCTCCAAAGTTAGATACTCATGCATTCCCCTTACTTCTAGGGGCTGAGATTTGGGATTCATGCCTCCTGTATCTTATTGACAAGGATGCTACTAGCCAAGTATACTGACCTATATCGTTCTGACCCGCACTCGGGCCAATTTCATTCATACAATCTTTTTGTCCTTCGATATAACAAACTAGGGTCATAGACATTATTCTTCAAGTATGTCTTACCGTCATCCACATCCCGTGATGGGGTTAATCTATTTCTGACTTAAACTTTACTATTGTTGAGAGTTTACTGCTTACGGAATCTCACCTGCACTTGAGTGCTACTAACAATTTTACCTCCCTTCCTTATTTACAACTGTGGGGGTCTAGGTGACTTACTTGAACACTAGGGGTCTTAATCACTTTCTAACGTTCTTCCGGAATCAATAATTCTAGCTCTCCTTTACTATTCATGCTGGGCAACATCGCGTTAATACTTACGCTTTCTATCATACTGGGAAAAGGTTGGGAGACAGGAAGTAACCACATTTCACTACGGTAGGGCTGAGGTATGAAACTTTACAACCTCTGAAGAGTTGGGGGTAAGAACCCCGCAATTTCCCCTTTCCTTTATACCCTTTCAGGTAATCCAACATTAACTGTCGCTCCTGTCTAATTATGAATATCTACTAAGTAAACCAACTCATGCATATACCGTATTACTGACCTCTTACTCTGAGGCTGCAAGAAAAACTAGGGACGGTGCTGGCATATCCATTACCTTATGAGGTTCCTGGTGCCCGGGAGGATGCTAGGTGATTAAAAGACGTCTTCTTTTGCCCTTAGGCTAACTGTCCCCCCCCCCCACTATGGCACCTCACTAGTACCCTCTCCTGCTGTTGTAGCTGACTTGCGGCTAACTGAAGTCTGTCACATATAAAACATGGTTCTAGACAAACATGACAAACAAAACTTAAGGACTCGTTCCTATACAACTCGGCTCTATAGCACGATTTGGGAAGAAGGAGGGGTAACCATACTATTATGCCTCGTAGCCTCCTGCTTATAAAATGTGGTGTACAACACATTTATAAATAAGACTCTACTAGACACGGCTTGCAGACTTCCTGGGATACGACCTGCACTGATACCAAGTTTGTCACGACCTGCCTTGGGAGGCATGACTGACGCCTAATGCCACAGTGAGATCTGGGCTGACCTGGCTGGGCATAAGCACCGCTGGTGCCTACTAGTGACTCATAATCGAGAAATCAAACTGCTATATCTCAGTTGTAAATACAGTCTTGGGCCGACAAGGCCACACAATACTTGTAAAAGAAAACAGCTAACCCAGCCAATACAGAACCAAAAGAGATCCTATACGGGCCGACAAGACCATCATGTTGTCTAGTTATAACAGGAATGAAAACAGGAAGATATACTAGGACGCATACGGCAAACACATAAAATAAGACATACATGGGCTCCACACGGCCAACAACTACCAACTGACTGAAAACTGTAGCCTGCAAGCCTCTAAGAATGAGAATATTGGTCCGGACAGGGCCCTGGCCTACCCAAAAGCTATATAATAAAAGACAAGTAGCTTCTACAACCTGGAAACTCCGGATGAAAGGAGCTGACCAATCTACTAACTCCAAATAGCTGCTAACGGAGGTCCTGAATCCTATCTGTCTAAACCTGTAGGCAAGTATGCAGTGCCCCTAGTTGGGCGTCAGTACAATATGTACCGAATATGTAAGGCAGTAACAGAAGCTGATTAAAACTGATGAAGAACTGAAAATGAATAGTAGTAAGGGTCAGAAGTTAACCTGTACACTTTCTTATCCATAACCTTCATATGGTAAATCACTATACGTATATGAGCTGAAATTGTATGACTATTCATTCATAAGCTATAGCTGGCAGACAAATATACAGACAAGAACCTAACCTGGCCCCCATAAGTCGGAAAGGTACAAGCAACACAGAATAACCTATCTGGGCTACCATAAGCCTCGGGAGGTGCCAATAAATCTGTATACCCCTATTGGTATCCCGTAGACTCTGCAAGTAACTATAATTGTATCTGAGCCATTTGGGCTTTTGTAACTGTATTTGGACCCTGAGCCTTGGCTCGACTGAGGGTCATAGTGTAACTGCGGTAATTGGATCCCGAGCCTTGGCTCGACTATGGATCATAACGTATCTGTTGTAACCTGATCCCGAGCCTTGGCTTGACTATGGTTCATAATGTATTTGGTGTAACCGGATCCTGAGCCTTGGCTCGACTATGGATTATAACGTATCTGCTGTAACTGGATCCCAAGCCTTGGCTCGACTATGGATCATAACATATCTGCTGTAACTGGATCCCGAGCCTTGGCTCGACTATGGCTCATAACGTAACTGTTGTAACTAGATACGGCCCCCACAGCCTCTATCTGGTGTAACTCAATACGGCCCTCATGGCCTCAATCTGGTGGAACTGAATATGACTCTCACAAGCATGGCCCTATGGGCCTCAACATCCAACAACCCAAACGTCATAAGGAAAAACCACTCAAACTAGGTTAACTCTGATGAGGGTTACTATGTCATCGCTGTCGTCTCAATTCTATTCATAACAACTGACCATAATAGGCTTACTCTAGAATACTTGTCCTCTACATAAATCAATTGCAGGCTGCTACTAATCGGATATGCTCCTAAGCAGTCAGCCCTAACCTTCCATAGGCAGCTTATTATAACTCTTATCCTGGAGGTAATACTGTAACGCTATGGTTCTAGTCCCTTAGACACTAACTTGGTCTGTTCAGATTTCATATGCCTTCTCTAGGCGATTCCTAACCTCATAGGTATGTTATCTGGACTTAACCATTCCCGGCAACCTGTACCTAAGTATATTATAAGAGTAGGCTGGGGCATTGACCTTGTATCTAGCTATTAACAAAGTTTCCTTCTTAAGGTATCTACTGCTCTATCAAACTGGTAACCACTGGGGTGGTGCCCTGAATGACCTGTACGATAAGCACCGCGCCGACTGAAACTAACTGTCACTGGCAGTAGCCACTATGTGGCAGACTGACCCCCATTTCACTAGGCAACCCTGATGCTGCTGACTCTATCGTAAGACCATACTAACACAATTCTGTCCCTGGAGGCGTCGAGGTACGCCAACGACCTCTGGGCGAGCTTTGCTGACAATACAGGCGCCAAACTGATAGTTATATCGTTCGGTTGCGCCTATGTTGTTCAACTTACTAACTCAGGCCCAACAACTATCCACAAACTTCTAAAGCCTAGGCATGATGCCAAAACATCAATTCTACTAACACAGTGAACAGGAGGACGGAGGAGTTTCTAGGACGCTTCTAGTGTGAGTCACACTTAACATCTTCTTTCCCGACAAGGGATACTGCCATGTACTCTTAAAATGCTTTCTAGTAGCTAGCCACAACATATGTAATCATAGTCTACTGATAGCAGCTAATCTCGACATACATGATCCTTATATACTAGCAGAAGATAATTACAACATGTAGGATCGTTGTCTACGTTCAAAAATATAGGTCGTATTATTATACGACGAGAATAACTTACCGAAGGAATAAGCCTTAACATACCTCAAATGCCGATTCTCGTTTAACTAATTGGTTTCAACCTGTAGCCAGTGGTTCCACTCAACTGCAATCCTTATACTAAGAGAATAGGACTAGTTTCAATATTAAATTCGGCAAATAATGATATCTTTCAATAACACTGCTAACAATAACACAACTCTGTTTAACTCGGCCAACAATCCACAATTTCTCGAGAGTTCAGAAGGGAGAAATGCTTACCTGTTGCCTATGGCCGCTTAGGACTCAATTTGGAGTAATTCCGTCGACCTTTACTCGGTGGAGTTTCGGTATACTGGCCGCATTTTCAAGAAATAACTCCGCAGCGATGCTTCCCGTTGACCTAGAACTCGTTACCCAAGGCGAATCTGTGTTTAGACGGAGTTTGGCTGTGTAATTTGATGAAAATTGGATGAAAACTTAGAAACTCTCTTTGTACAACCGAGCCCTCTATTTTGAAATATTTCCCAAATGAATTTAAAATAAAGGATTAAATATATATAATGAGGCCACCAACAGG
>JACEIK010017520.1:0-12260 GCA_018107945.1 Datura stramonium
ATGCTAATGAAAGAAAAAGGATTAAGCTTATGTTGCAGCTATCAAAGGGATTCAAGGGTGTGGGCCAAGTCTTTACTGCCTCTATCTTCAGACTATCCACTCTTATACCTTCAGCTGTAATTACATGACCAAGGAAAGCCACAGATGTTAGCCCAAACTCACATTTAGAAAATTTAGCATATAGCCTGTGCTCCTGTAGAGTCTGTAATACTACTCTAAAATGACCTGCATGGTCGGCCTCGAATCGCGAGTAAATTAGAATGTCATCAATGAAGACGATCACCAATTCATTAAGAAAAGGCCTAAACACCTAATTCATCAGGTCCATAAAAGCTGCTAGGGCATTAGTAAGACCAAATAACATCACTAAGAACTCATAAGGGCCATATCTAGTCCTGAAGGCAATCTTGGGGATATCAACTTCCCTAACCCGTAACTGATGGTACCCGGATCTCAAATCAATCTTTGAGAAGCATCTGGAAACCTGTACCTGATCAAATAGGTCATCAATCCTAGGAAGTGGGTACTTATTCTAAATAGTAACCTTATTTTGCTGCCTATAGTCAATACACATTCTTAACGACCCATCTTTCTTTCGCACAAAGAGCACTGGTGCACCCCAAGGCGATACACTAGGTCGAATTAGTCCCTTCTCGAGCAGATCTCTCAACTGCTCCTTTAATTCCCTTAGCTCTACTAGAGCAATTTTGTAAGGAGGGATCGATATAGGCTGAGTACCTGGAAGTAGATCAATAGCAAAATCTATCTCCTTTTCAGGAGGAATTCCAGGAAAATCCTCTGGAAAGACCTCAGGGAACTCATTTACAATAGGAATTGACTAGAGAGTCGTAGGCTCACATTCCAAGTTTCTTACCCGAACCAAGTGAGGAATACAACCTTGGATATCAACTTCTGAGCCATAAGGTATGAAATAAACTTACCTTTAGGCATAGCGGCATCACCTTGCCATTCCCGGACTAGCTCGCTGGGAAAATTGAATCTGACAACCTTAGCTCTACAATCAACATTAGCATAACATGCCACCAACCAATCCATACCCAAAATTACATCAAAATCAACCATTTCAAGAACAACTAGATCAGCTAAGGTTGATCTATCACATACCAATACAATGCAGTTTCGGTACACTCGTCTAGCTAACACAGATTCACCAATTGGCGTAGAAACAACAAATGGTATAGATAATAACTCAGGGACTATCTCAAACTGACTTGCAACCAATGGTGTGAAATAATAGAGTGTAGAACCAGGATTAAGTAAGACATATAATGCACGAGAATAAATAATCAAAGTACCTGTAACAACATCAGGTGAGGCCTCCTAGTCCTGTCGACCACCGAAAGCATAAAATCGATTCTGGGTTGCCCCATAACTAGAAGCCTCTCTCCCTCTGCCTCTTCCACGGCCTGTTGCTAGCTGAGGATTAGGTTTAGGAGGTCGAACAGAGGATGAAGAAGCAACCACTGATTGCGCCTGATTCGCCTCGACCCTATCTGAACAATCCCTCATAAAGTGCTCTGGCTTCCCACAACGATAACATACATTCTGCCCCTGACGACACTGACCTGAATGAGATTTCCCACACTGGGGACAAGGAGGCAATGATGGTCACCTATGCCCCGCCCACTCCTTTCGTTGAGAGATAGATGGAGCTGGGACTTGGTCCCTTCTCTGTCCTTAAAACTGAGGTGGGGCACTCCCTATTGGCCTAACTGACTACCGAGATGACTGAGCCCCTAGTTCACCCTGCGACCCTCTGTAAGGACCCACAGTACTAGCTCCCTTTCGTTGCTCCTGCTGTCTCTGAGTATCCCGTAAGTGATGAACCAAATCCTCTACCCTCTTGGCAAAAGCTTGAATTCGTGAAATGTCCATGTGCTCTTGAGTAGATACCCCCAAGCAATCTCGAGCTATATGAAGCCCCAACCCAAACACGAACCGATGAACTCTATCCTCCATTATATGAACCATGTGAGGAGCATACTTGACAAGAGAATTAAACCGAAGACAATACTCATGCACACTCATACTTCCTTGATCTAGGTGCAAATTTCTTTTTCTTTTCAAAAACTACATTTTTCTCATTTTTCTGATCATGTTTTTGAAAAATTAACTTCATTGATTTATTCAGATAAGTCTTTTTTATATTTATAAAAACTGCTCAGATCGAGCCTGTCGAAGCTCTTGGGGTAGATAGTGGTGCATAAAGGCCTCGGAGAACTCTTCCCACTCAACTGGTGGTGCATCGACTCCTCTGGATCGAGCCCAAGCCTCAAACCACAATATGTCCACATCACGTAGTCTGAAGGCCGCCAACTCCTCAGTCGTTGTAGCTCGAATCACCTTTAACATCCTATAAATCTGATCAATAAAATCCTGAGGATGCTCGCTCGGGTCTGATCCGGTGAATACAGGAGGGCTCAAACTCAAGAACTAGCAAGCCATGGAACTCTCAGATGTCAGGCCTCTATGTCTCTCCATCGCCTCCAATCGTCGCTCTTGACTTGTGGCTATACGAGCCATCAGCTGAACAGCTCCCTCAAGACCCTGTCCTTCTGGAACAATTGGTAGGGAAATTGAATGGTGGAGGAGTATGCACTGGAGTTCACCAAACTGTCTAAATATGCTCCAGATATGGTAGCTCTAAGGGATCATATGTTGAAATTTGTTAATGGGGTGTTGAACCTGGTTCTAAAAGAGAGCAGGACAGCGATGCTGATTAAGGATATTGACCTCTCCAACCTTATTGTTCATGCCCAACATATTGAGGAAGAAAAGTTGAAGGATATGGAGTAGAAGAACAAGAGGGAAAGGACTGGCCAATCAGATTATGGCCACTAGAGGTCTGGCAGTAGTAGCCGTCCATAGCAGCAGCAACATAAGGCTCCAACACCCAGCTCAGCCAGCGCCCCTAATTTTTGGTCCCGCCAGGTTCGGAGGGGTGGAGCATCTGGTTCTTAGTCCCAAAGCTATAGTGCTAGCAACAGGTATCCAGCTTTCCCTAAGTGTGGAAAGAACCATCCAGGAGAGTTTCTTCAGGGTCGATAGGGCCGTTTTGGTTGTGAACAACTTGGTCATCGGCTTAAGGAATGCCCATCAGTAGGATGGGGAAGGTCACAATCCACTACTTCAGCAGCTCTAGTAGGCCGACCAGCTCAGCATGCCAACACTTTAGGTATAGATAGCAGCCAACGCTAAAATCCTTTTTATGAATCTTCTCATCAGGATAAAAAAAGCTCACCTGATGGGGTCACGGTTATGTTACGTCTTTTCCATCTAGATGTATATTCCCTACTAGATCCAGGAGCCACACTATCATTTGTTACTCCCTACATAGCTATCCAGTTTAATATCAATCCAGAGGTCCTCTCAGAACCATTCTTAGTCTCCACCCCAGTTGGCGAGTCAGTTATAGCCAGTCGAGTGTATAAAAACTACCCAGTCTCAGTCTTCAATAAGGTCATTCCAACTGATCTTGTGGATTTAGACATGGTTGACTTTGACCTTATCATCATCATGGATTGGTTACACTCTGGTTATGCCTCAGTCGACTGCAGAACCAAATTTGTCAGATTTCAGTTCCCTAATGAGCCAGTTTTAGAGTGGACAGGCAGTAGTTCAGCATCTAAGGGTCGGTTTATTTCCTACCTTAATGCTAGAAAGCTTATTTCCAAAGGGTTCATTTATCATTTAGTTCGGGTCAAAGATTCCAACTCTAAGACCCCAACGATCCAGTCAGTCCCAATTGTGAACGAGTTCCTTGATGTGCTTCCCGAAGATCTTCAAAATAGACTTCAGTATAGACCTTCTTCCAGACACTTAGCCCATATCCATCCCTCCTTACAGAATGGCTCCAGCTGAGCTTAAGGAGTTGAAGGAGTAGCTAAAAGACCTTCTTGATAATGGTTTTATAAGACCCAACATCTCTCCCTGGGGTGCTCCAGTACTATTCGTGTGAAAGAAAGATGGGACCCTCAGGATGCGCATCGACTACCTTTAGTTGAACAAGGTCACAGTCAAGAACAGGTATCCCCTACCCAAAATTGATGAATTGTTCAACCAACTTCAGGGAGCCAGCTATTTTTCCAAAATATATCTCAGGTCGGGGTATCATAAGCTAAGAGTTAGAGAATGTGACATACCGAAGACAGCTTTCAGGACTCGGTATGGTTAGTACGAGTTTGTGGTTATGTCTTTTGGACTAACTAATGCCCCCACAACTTTCATAGACTTGATGAACAAAGTCTTCAAAAAGTATCTGGATATGTTCGTCATTATATTTATCGAAGACATTCTAGTATACTGTAGGAATGAGGAAGAACATGTTAACCACCTGATAATAGTGCTTAAGACACTCAAAGACCGCCAATTGTTCGCTAAGTTCAGCAAATGTGATTTCGGGTTGAAGTTTGTGACTTTCCTCGGTCACGTGGTCTCGGGTGAGGGTATTAAAGTAGATCCTCAAAAGATAGCAGCGATGAAAGACTGGCCAAGACCTACCTCCCCAATCGAAATCAGCAGTTTCTTGCATCTAGCCGGTTACTACTGACGTTTTATTGAAGGCTTTTCCTCTATAGTATCCCCACTGACTAAGTTGAATAAAAAAAAGGTGAAATTCAAGTGGTCATATACGTGTGAGAAGAGTTTCCAGGAGTTGAAGACTCGACTCGCTACTGCTCCAATTTTGACCTTACCAAAAGGAACAGATGGGCTGGTTGTGTATTGTGATTCTTCCAAAGTTGGACTCGGTTGTGTTCTGATGCAGCGGGGCAAGGTGATAACCTACACCTCAAGACAACTCAAGGTTCACGAAAAGAATTATCCGACTCATGACTTGGAGTTGGCAGCAATTGTGTTTGAGTCAAAAATATTGAGACACTACCTTCACGGGGCTCACGTGGATGTTTTCACCGATCACAAGAGCCTTCAGTATGTATTCAGTCAGAAGGATCTATATCTCCATCAGAGGAGATGGTTAGAATTGCTGAACGATTATGACATAAGTGTGTTGTACCATTGGGGCAAAGCCAATGTGGTGCCTGGTGCCCTAAGCAGGTTGTCTATGGGGAGCGTGGCCCTTGTTGAAGTGGCAGAAAGGAACTGGCGAAGGATATTCAAAGACTAGCTCGGTTAGGGGTGTAGTTGGTTGATACAGCTGAGGGTGGAGTGGTAATTCAAAGTGCGTCAAATTCTTCTTTTGTTATTGAAGTTAAGTCTAGACAGGATGAAGATCCCATACTACTTAAGCTAAAGGAAGCGGTTCTTAAAAAATAAGTTGACGCTTTCTCCAAAGGGAGAGATGGTGTGCTTTGTTACTACGGCAGGCTGTATGTACTGGACGTGGGTGATTTGAGCCAATAGATACTGGAAAAAGCACACAATTAAAGATATTCTATCCACCCTGGTGCTACTAAGATGTACCGTGATTTATGGGATATTTACTGGTGGAATGGCATGAAGAGAGACATCACTGAATTTGTAGCTAAGTGCCCGAACTGCCAACAAGTCAAAGTAGAACACCAGAGATCGGGAGGTATCACTCAGGATATCAACATACCCACATGAAAGTGGGAAGAAGTAAATATGGACTTTATTATAGGTCTACCTCAGACTCGTCGGTAGCATGATTCAATTTGGGTGATAGTAGATCGGATGACTAAGTCAGCACATTTCCTCCCAGTTAAAACCACAAACTCAGCTGAGGACTATACTAAGCTTTATATCCAGGAGTTGGCTTATGGGGTTCCTTTATCCATTATTTCAGATAGCGGTACCCAGTTCAGCTCTCACTTCGGATGTCCTTTCAAAAGGGAATTGATACCTAGGTCAAGCTCAGCACAACTTTTCACCCTCATACAGATAGACAAGCTAAACGGACTATTTAGACCTTAGAAGATATGCTGAGAGCCTATGTGATTGATTTCAAGGGAAATTTGGATAATCACTTGCCTCTCATCGAGTTTGCATACAACAACAACTACCAATCCAGTATCCAAATGTCACCGTTTGAGGCATTATATGGTAGAAGGTGCAGATCTCCTATCGGGTGGTTTGAGGTTGGCGAAGCTACATTAATTGGGCCAGACTCGGTTCATGAAGCTAATCAGAAGGTACATCTCATTAGAGAAAGATTGATAGTAGCTTAGAGTTGTAAGAAATCTTATGCTGATGTGAGGAGAAGAGAGTTGGAGTTTGTAGTGGATGACTGGGTTTATTTGAAAATTTCCCCCATGAAAGGGTGATGAGATTTGGGAAGAAAGGAAAACTCAGTTCGAGATATGTGGGACCTTACAAAATTCTGAAGCGAATTGGAAAGGTAGCCTATGAGCTAGAGTTACCATCAGAGTTGGCATCTATGCACCCTGTATTCCATGTGTCACTATTGAAAAAGTGCATCGGAGATCCAACTTCAGTTGTGCCATTGGACAGTGTGGGATTGAAAGATAGTCTCTTGTACGAAGAGGTCCCGATTCAAATCCTTGACCTTCAGGTTCGTAAGCTTAGAAACAAGGAGGTAGCTTTAGTCAAAGTCTTGTAGAGAAATCAGAAGGTTGGGGAAGCTACGTGGGAAGCCATAGTAGATATGATGGCTAGATACCCATATTTGTTCTCTACCGACTCAGTTTCAGCTTAAGGTATCAATTCTTTCCGTAGAACTCTATTTTGTTGCATGTCCAGTTCATATGTCCTAGTTTCTTTCATGTAAATGAATATGTGATGATTAGTGAATTCAGTTCAGACTTTTGGTTCAGTCGGAGGTAGTCATTCTGTTAGTTTTCAACTTTCATGATCAGTATTTGAGTATGATGATTGCAATTCTTTGATTTTCTGTGTGTTTTTCAACATTCGAGGTCGAATGTTCCCAAGGGGGAGATATTGTAATGCCCCCAAAACTCTAATACAATACCCAGAAGTTGAAATAGAGAAAATAGGATTTTCTGCACCAGATCACAGAATGAGTTGTCATGTGACCCGTAGGGTATACCACTAGTCATTAGGTAACTCGTGGGGAAGAGTCTGGACTTGGTTGAAAATTTGGGGAAATTTTGAGTGACCACAGGTGTGACCACAAGTCGTGGTCAAAACCACGAGTCTTCAAGTGAGTCATGGTCAAGGGTTGACTTGAAGTTGTAAATACTCCGGCAATGTACTTAATGGGTCCTCACCATGACTTATTTGGAACACCACGAGTCGTGGTGTCGCCTGTGGTGACCATAGGAAATTTTTGGCAATGAGGTTGACGGGAGGTGACCACGAGTCGTTGGGTCTCCTGACGACTTGTGAAGTCATTCATTGGCAGGTTGAAGAAATTTGTAGAAATCTTCTAGTACACATCATGCCTAGACCCCACAAGTCTTCCCTTACCTCACGACTCGTGGAGTGCCTCGTGAGGACTGGCAGGGTCCTTTTTCCTATGAGTTTCCTAAGGGTGTTTTCATAATTTTCTAACCTCCTAGACCCTAAACTACACCATTTTGGGTTATTTTCAGGGGATTTAGAGGGGCTAAATGGTTTTCCCCCTCATTCCCACTCAGATTTTCAGAAAAGTAATGCAAGTTCTCTTCTAAGAACTCTCAAGCAATACTAGCGCTTCTCATCTGTTGCAGCAGTTCAAGTTTTATTCTCCAAGGAATTCATAGCCAGGTATGTGCGAATTCAACAAGGGAATAATTCTTCCCTTGTGTCCCCCAAAATTCCTAATATTTCTTTATCAGTTATAGCCCTGAAACTGTCTTATGTTAAGAAATTATTTGTCATACTTTGTTTAATTCATGTGGAATATTATTGTATGATAATGGTAGACGTTTTCCACTAGTTTATGATGTATTGGTGCTTGTCCCTGTAAAGTAAATTCTATCCCTAGCTCTTGAGTGCAGAAAAATGGAATCTTGCGATTGTGCCTAAGTATCGAAATTTTACTTGAATTTATCAGTGTTAGGGACTCCCTTATTGTTAGTTTGTATTGAAATCTTAGTCAGATTTAGGTAATTTTTGTTTTAGTTAAAATATTAAAACCAATGTTAGTCAGAAATGTCAGTTGATCAGTTTGACTACAGAAATTCTCGAGGTGTCAGTAGTGCCTCCCCGTATTAGAATTAGACTAAGCATCAGTTTTTTTGTGTTTATTTAGGAGGTAATGACACTTTCAGATAAGAAGCTATAACTAGCCTTAGGACCCCAGCTTTAGATTACAGTTTGTTCTTTAGACGGTTACGACGCTTCCAGATAAGCAACTCTAACCAGTGCTAGAACCCAGATAAAGAATCCGGTCCAATAACACTCTCAGGGTGCTTTAAGATAGGTATTCCTGACATAGTCTTAGGCCCCAGTTTTGAGCTATCAACTTTGTAGTCAGTCTAGGAATATCCAGTGGGATAGGACTTAGCACCGAGCGAAACGGCGTTCCAGCACACAAATATTCCAAGAACAACATTGCCACCGTAGTTTACATTTTTATTGGCCTCATGGCCCCAGACCTGTGATCACCGAGTTTATGCCTTTATACCTTGGCACGGTATATTGGGTCCTATCGATGGGGTGTATACATTGAACTCTATGTCCAGCTCACGTAGTTATATGTCAGTTATAGACTCTCCCACTAGTCAACTTAGTTGAGCCTCGGATTAGTCAGTTCAGTACAGTATTTCAAATTCAATATTTCAGACTTAGGGCATGTCTTTGACCATCAGACAGGGTCACCTTGACCATCTCAGTATATCTCAGTTATTTTAGTTCAGTATTTCAGTTGATCATTGCATGTCATTTTAGTTCAGTTTTTTATATCTAGGGTTATATTTTCTCCTGCTTACTCAGTACATTCAAAGTAATGATGCATAATCTTTTATGTTGTATCATTTTATGATACAGTCACAGGTTCTCAGTCTCAGCACCGTTAGTAGATCTCTTCGGGTGATTTCAGCAGCAGCAGTGGTGAGTCCTCATCTTTCGAGGATGAAATTTCATTTACTTTAGTTAATTTCCTTTCAGTTATATTTTAGAGTTAGCTGGGGGCTTGTCATAGCAACTCATCATTAGTATATGACTTTTGGACAGTATTTCAGATGTTCAGTATTGTTGTTCTTTCAGATATATGAACTTATTATTAAATCAATTTTCTTAAATGATTTCGTTATTTAAAGCTTCCGCTATGTTTTACTCATAATAGCCAGTGTTATGATAGCCCTCGGGTTGACTTGGGGTTACTTGTAATCCTAAGTATCATGTCTCGTCCAGGGTATAGATTCGGGGTGTGACACACCTGAAGAGCCCTTTCATTCTCAACAGGTCCAATATCGTACTAGTGATGTGTTATACCCCGGAAGCCCAAAGGTCAGACCCGAAAGTTGATATGGAGAAAAAGTGGAAATTTTACAGCAAACTCAGATCGAGTCGTGAGGAGACTCACGAGATCCACCCACGAGTCGTGATGTGACTTGTGGGGAAATCCAGGGGAATGGAATTTAATACTTGAGAAGAGGAGACCCCACGGGCATGAACACGACTTGTGGCCAGGCCCCACAAGTCGTTGGGTCAGTCATGTGTAGGGAGATTAAGAAAAGAGAAAGGAAAGAGGTATTGGATATCACGGAAGGACCCCACGAGTCATGGTCGGTCCCTACGATTCGTGGGGTGAGTCGTGTTCCAAGATAGGAAAGTTTTATTGAAGCTCAGGCAGTGTACCTCACGATTGGCTCCACGAGTCGGGACCTGGGACCGCGAGTCATGACGTCCCTCATTGGGACCACCTGGCAGTTATATTCTGCGAATTAGTAAGGGCTTTTAAGTAATTCCTAAGTTCTTATGGCCTAAACTATGATGTTTTAGGTTATTAATAGTGACTTCCAAAGGGCTTAAGTTCAATTTAGGCCTCATTCTTTCATGCATGCAAGGTAGAAGACTTTAGAGGGTTATCAAGCTTAGCATTCATAAATTTCTTCTCAATTTCCTATTGGGCATCTAAAGAAGTGTTAGAATCAGCTACCAACAGGTATGTAAGGTTATGAATGGGTGATTCCTTTCACATCCATGTCCAATCCCTCTCTAAAGTATGAAATTCGATGTCTAATCCATGGGGTTTTATCCCAAATGCATGAATCTTCTATTTCAATACATTGGTATGATTTGATTATGATTCTACTATTGAAATATGAAGCATGGGAAATTTTATAGTGTTTTCAATTTAAAAGCATGATTGTAGTTTTATGAATCTAAAGCCCATGGATGAGATGTGCATGAAATACTAGATTTGTGATGAATATATGATGATGATGAGATATGATGATGAAAAGCGTGATATGAAGCTACCCATGTTTACAATTTTGTTTTCGATAATAATTGAGAATTTCTAAGTATAATAAAGCTTTGGGAAATGCCCGCATGTTAAGTATGAATGATGATTTTCCCGAATTAAGCTTAGTACATTTTTTTGAAGAAAAGGTTCCCAATTATATTTTCAACTTGTGGTATAATTTGAGTTCAAGTTTTCTTATGTATAGCTTACCACATGGTTTTTGAGCGAAGGCTCCCAATTATGTTTTCAGCTTGTGGTGTGTCTTGAGCTAAAACTTCTCATATGCATGATTTCATATTTGAGATGTATTTGATCATTGAGCTTTGTCAATAGACAATGTTGAGCTTTTTTATATAATGATGTAGAGAATATGCATGTTTTTGGAGTAATGTCCAACACCGAGTAGGCTAAGGGTCGATCACCCTATGCCTCCGAACTACGCGCCAACGTAGGTTATACATTATGACTTTGCGACCTCCCTTGTGAGCTTCTCCTGCCATGATGGGCATTCAGCTTGATATCGATATCATGGTATCGTCCCTACACCTAGCAAGGCTTTGGATGGCTCTACCCACTTGAGTGTGATAGTTGGGACCACGTAAGCTCTATCGTGGTATTTTGGTTAAAATACGAGTCTCCCATTGTTCCTCATGATTTCAAATATTCATGTTTCATTACTCATGAGATTTATGTAAATGCATGTTCTAAAGAAGGTTTGACTCAATGTTCAGCTTTACCTATAGATGTCAGACGTCTTTTTGGTGTCATTTAACATATAATAGTAAAGGGAAAAGACTTCAGCTTTGAGTCAATCGATTCACTTATGATATTATGAAGTTATGTTATGTTATGTTTTGAAGAGATCATGATTTCAAAAAGAATGCATGCAATCCCTACTCTCAGATTTTTATGTTTACGTTTACATTATGCATTGTCTTTAAATGATTTTATTTTCTTTAGCGGCTTTCTTACCACGCATACTCGATGCATTCCACGTACTTATCACATACTTTATGTTGTATCATTTCATGATATAGGACCCAGCTCTCAGATTTAGCCCAGCTTTTAGTCAACTTATAAGAATTAGCACTCTTATTGTGGGTGAGTCGTCATTTCCCGAGGACAAGACTATTAGTCTTTCCTTTATGTATTTCAATTTAAGTTTTTATTGAGTTAGTTGGGGTCTTATTCAATCAACTCATCATGTTTAGAGGCTTTTCAGAAATATATATGTATTCAGCTTCGAATTTGGTATTTTGATGTTATGTTCAAGTTAGACTTCCGCTATGAGTATTTTTTCGATTATTCAGTTTCTTGATTGAGATTAGGTGTATGCTTATGCCATGGGTCGATTTGGGGTCTCTGGGGGCTCCTTGTCCTATGTTTCGATCCAGGCCTCTGTTCAGGTCGTGACAAACTTGTTATCAGAACAATAGGTTTGAAGTGTCCTAGGGTTTCCAAATATCGTGTTAAGTAGAGTCATTTTTCATGGGTGTGAAGCGCGCCACACTTGTGATGAAGAGCCTACGAGTCGTTTAGGAAATGTTCCCTTCTTTCATGATCTATGTCGTGCGATGAAAAGTCTTTCTATCCTTCTAATTCGTTCTATTCGCTATTGCAGAATCATGGCTCCTCGAAGAATGAATGGTAGGAGAAATGGGAGTTGAAAAGGCCACAAGGATGGCAACGGTAATGGGCACCAACAAGCCCCACCAATTAGGAGCACCAGGCACCGGAGCCAGTTGCTCACGCTAAATTTCGAGCCGCTATTCAGATGCTTGCGCAGGCCTTTACCACTTAGCTTAATTAGCAAGCAACTGTGCATGTTCCGCAAAATGGCAATGCAGTGGCAGCTGGAGTCAGAGACTTCTTGAGGATGAACCCGCCAGAGTTCCTTGGGTCCAAGGTAGATGAGGACCCACATGAGTTCATATATAAGATTATCAAG
>JACEIK010017521.1:0-12258 GCA_018107945.1 Datura stramonium
CTACTTATTCATCTCGAGGTGGTGAACTAGGAGTTTTGACACAAGATTTTCAAATTGATAAAGAAACTCTTCGGAAAGAGTTCCACTCTCTGAGAAATATTTTGAAAAGAACTTGGTTTTTTAAGCGTTTTCAAAATGACGAAAGAGAAATCCTTTAAGAAATTTATTCTGAACTTTTAAACTCTTTCCAAAAACAAATTAATTTCTTTGAATGGTTTGAAGCCTATGCTAATTACCATCAGTTAGATTTTCCTAAGTCAAAGGTTAGAAAAATTGAACTATGATATAAGTATCAAATAACTTTAAAATATTACAAGAAAGAGAACAAGCTCTAACAAAGTCTTCTTTGAAAGAGAAAGCTTGTGCAAGAAAAGGATGCTCTACGAATGAAATGGAGGGGACTATTTATAGCCAAAAATTTTCTACAGTGAAAGTACTACAATAGTTCTACAGTATTGCTATAATGAAGCTACAATATCACCCTCAATAATTTTTTGATGATGTCATGCATGATATCAATTTTTATGATGTATTGATGGTGTCATTGCTGATGTAAGTTCAGTTGAAAATTGATGCAGGGGTTTTCTTCATCATCTTCCGACTCAAATTTTTCTGACACCTGCGGTTGATGGATGGGGATTTTAGATTTAATCTGTTGGAGGATTTTTTAGATTAGTTGTATGAAATCTCCTTTGTTGCTTGAGTTGGCCAGTTGTGCAGCTGCAATAGATTTTTGTTGTAAAAATATTATTTGGGCGGCATCTGTTGGGGCAATATTCTTTTAATTTTGCAGGAACCATTTTTTCACTTCCGCTGGGTAGGCTTCTGAGGGGTTCCAATTATTGTACCATTTATAATGGCCTTGGAGGGCTAACCATGGGAGCCCTTTGTGTCCTTCCGGTTTGTGGAAGGCAAACTTTTGTGAGTAAATCCACGGGACATGGAACATGTGGGAAAATTATAGGAGTAAGGGGACTTGTTCCTCGCTAAAAAACCTTCGACAAAAATATTCATATCCTTTGCAAACCAGGGGAGGAAGGATTTCAACTTTGTGGCCATAAGCCGGCCACCATTGATGCAAAAACCATTGAGGGAAGTAAGAGGTTAGTTGTTTCCGCCATAGGACAAACTAGGAATGATTGTTGAGGTCATTTTGAAAGGTGAATGTGTTCATCGACGCTGCTATGTAGTAAAAGTAGTTGTAATTTTAGGGTTCAAATGGTTGGGAAAGTTTTTCTATACTTGGCTGGGTGCGTTCCCCATTCTTTGGGTGATATTATTTTATTAATCCATACCTTGGTATGTGTAACAAATGTTTTGGTTTTTTTTCTTTGTAGGGTTTGAATAAATAAGATCTTGTATTTGTGAGAATGAACTCAAAGAACTTTTGGGTATAGGAGGGAGTCTTTTGAACAAAATTGGCAAAAGGCTAAGCATTTTCTTGGCAACCTCTTAAGGGTTCGAGTGCTAAAATTCATGCTCAATTTGGATTATTGGATAAACATTGTCATTTTTAAAGTAAGTAGGTTCATAAGGGGAGGAACCTTTATTTGGAGAAAGTGTCTTGTTTGGTACAAAATGTACCGTTCTAGTGCTTTGTGGAAAATTGAAAGAAAATTCTATGGGGCTCTCTACTTCTACAACTTTTTTGGTGGTGTTGCTAGCAGTAAGCAAATGAGAAGAAGAAGTTGCGTGGCTTTAGGCCGCCGCAGACGAACACATATTTTGAAGAAGAGATATTTGTTCATTAATTCTCTTCTATTGAGGCTTGTCAGGGCTGCAGTATCTTTGAAGCCCATGAGCAGGCGCCAATTTTGAAAATCTTCCTCTTTCCATGGGGTGGACATGGTTTGGGCTAGTTGAGTATTTTGTTCTTCTTCCTCAGCTAGGTCAGTCCACTTCTTTGGAAAAGAGATGGAAATTTGATCTTCATTTTTTAGCAAATATAACGGCGAAATTTCTTTCATGGCATAGTCCGCCAGAGTTTGGTATTTGGCCTGGCTTGGGGCAACTGCTTCTTTTGAAGGTTTCTTAGAAGCAACTAATTTTTTTTGCTGCTTGGTAGCAGCTATTGTACCAGTGCTAATTTATTTTCACTCAACAGAGTGAGGGTTAGATGTTGTGACGAATCCGGGACCTCTGTTGCCTTTTTTTTCCTACTCATTTTACCTTCCCTGCAAAAATTCTCTGGTAAGGAAATCTGAAATAGAGTTGGAGCACCCTTTGATATATTTTATATCAAAATCAACAATCGACAAAATAGCTTCCCATCTAGAAAATATATGTTTAAGAATTTGAACATCTTTTTGTAAAACAGGTTTTGTAGCTTTAAGTCAATTCATAATAAAAAAATTTGATTTAACAAATCTGCTTGAAATTTTGAAATACACAAAACAATTGCTAAAATTTAATTTTTTAATTGTTGGGTAATTTTGTTGGGCCTTATTCAAATTCTTTGATATAATTTCAATAATATTCTCCTTATCATTTATTCTCTATTTTGAAATTTCACCATAACCAATGTCTGATGCATCTGTTTCGACTATTTTGAATGCAGAGGGATCGGGAAGAGATAGACAAGGAAGATTCTTGATTTCCTTAATAGCATTAGGGTGAACATGGGTCCATGGAGGCGGAGGCATTTTCAATTTGTCATAGAGGAGTCTTAGAAAAATGCTAAGTCCTGGAACAAAATCTGCTACATAATTAACACACCCTAAGAATCTTTGCAGCTATGTTTTGTCTATAATTTGATCGGAAAATTTGTCATAAAATTTGATAGATCTTTGAATGGGGATGATAGTACCCTATTGGATATTATTCCAATGAAAGTGGATGTTGATTTGAAAAAGACTATACTTGGTTTGGGACACGACTAAGCCATTTTCTTTGATTGCATTGAAGAAAGTTTTTAGGTACTTGAAATGGTGATCAATGTTTGTGGAGAATACCAAAACATCATCAATGTAAACAATTATGAATTTTTAGAACGGATTGGAAATGCCATTAATTATTTTTTGGAATTTTGAAGGGGCATTCTTTAGTCCAAAGGACATGACATTCCATTAATATTGCCCGAATGGTATTGTAAAAGAAGTTTTGTATCGATGTCTTGGATCAATCTGGATTTGCCAAAAGACTGACTTTAAATAGAACTTTGAGAAAATTTGTGGCAGCATAGAGTCGTTGGAGTAATTCTTTCTTATTGGGAATAGGGTATCTAATCCACCAGAGGGCAGTATTTAATGGTTTATAATTGATGACTAAGCAAGGGATGCCTTGTTCAATTTCGGAACTCTTATTGACATAAAAGGCAACACAACTCCAAGGGGATTTTCCTGAAGAGATTATTTGCTTGCGAAGGAGATCATTGATCTCTTCTTGAAAATGGATTGTTAGCTCATGGTTCATTTGTATTGGGTGAGCTTTTGTAGGAATTGATTTTTTCATCAAATTCAGGTTCATATGGAATCCTAACCATGTGTTTTTTGCAATTCCAGAAGGCTGTGGGTAAATCTGCACAGAGTTCATTTTGAATTTGGGTTTCAAGGACCTTGATTTTTTATTGAAGGAGAGGTTTTTGAAGTTTCTGCTATAACCTGTAGAAAGCTACTTATTCCTTGAGGAAGTTAATCTGGGCTTCCTTATTCTTCAAGGTAGAAAAGATTCTTCTTACTGGGGGTTTGTCAAAAGAAGGGAAATGTTATTGTATTCAATTTTGATTCCTCTATGAGTGACTAGAAATGGGATAAGATCTTCAATGAAAGGAGTGCCAAAAATTATAGCATTATTTATGTCTTTCACTAGTACGAATTAGGTAGCAGTTGATAAAGTAGAATTTCCTATGGAAGAACTTACTTCGACATCAGATAGCTTGTAGCTGATTCCTAATCTATTGCCATTAGAAGCTCTAAGGGCCTCTTTGGTTTTCTCAAAGTATTTTGTTGGGAGAAGTACTTCTTGGACACAAATGAGGTCTGCACCAGTATCAAAAAGGGAAATAGTGTCTGGATTGAATGATTTGTTGACTACTAACATTATCCTAGTATGCCATCTCCGGATGGTGATTCTCGAGAGATAATTGATAAAGTCTCCTTGTTCAGTCTCATGATTTGGTTGTTCAACTTTTGTTTGTCAAGGAGGATCGGCCATGGTAAAGAATTGTTGAAGGAAAACCCAATCTAGTTCTTGCATAGCTTGGATTTGTTGGATTTCTTCCTTATGGAGTACTATTTCTGATTGAAGATCTCGAATAGTTACTACCTTTGGTTTTCTAGAAGGAAATCTTTTCAAAACATCAGTGATATTGTAGGTGTTTGCTATGTGAGGATGAGAAAAAATGTTGGAGGAACATTGACTTCAGGTTGGCTATTTTGGTCTTCCTGGTCAGACTAGGAGGATTCTAGGTCATCATCTTTGATATGGTTAAGGTCCAATTCGAACTCATCCTCAGCCTATCAAAGTCCTCTTGTAGTAAGAGGTGTTTTTTATGGTTGAGGACTTATTCATCAAGATCGAGATTTATAATTCTTTTAGCGTATTTGCAGAATTTTGCAATATGACCAGGTCTGCCGCACCTGTAATATTTTCCATCATTGGGGGCAGGAAGAGTTGGCTTCTTAGCTGCACGTTGTTGTTATGGAGGAGAAGATTTTGATTTCCTAAATTTAGGAATAAGAGGCCTAGATAAGGAGACGTCCTTTTGAGGAGCCGGATTTCTATGGGATTTCTTTCTACATCGAGGTAGACCAAAATGTTCGCAGAAACTTCCTAGGTCTCGGCGTGTTTGAGCTCTATCTTTTTCTAACTGTCTTAATATCTTATCTTGGCGACAAATCTTCAGGGAAACTTGCTGGATGAGGCTTGCAAGCTAACCGTTAGTGATCTGCTCATAGGAAATAATATCACCAGAGTGCTGGTTTTGGAGATATTCTTTGACTAAATCTCTAAGGGACTTAGGCAGGCCATCTAGGAATTTTTCTTTCCAGTAGGGAAGGTTACCATAAGGCCTTTCATAGATTCTTGTAAGAAAGGTGTCCTTATACCACCTAAAGTCGGAAAGTGTTTTACACTTAAGGTTGTTGAGTACATCAGAAGTTCTTTCCCTAAAGATACCCAAACTTCCAATGAATGTTTTAATAATGGTGCAAATCAGAGTGTTGGTAGACTCAGGAATGGTTTTTCCATCCTTAAATATTGGTTCTCCTGAAGAGTCAACTCTAACACTATGAATTTTTTTTTGCTTGTCTTCCTTACTAAGATGGGTGTCCTACCAACCTTTTAACTGACCTGTAAACCCTCTACTAGAACATGAGTAGTAAGTTGGTCTGAGAAGTTATGGGAGATCCTGTAAGTAGTTGCAACCATTGTCATATGCTATAATTTGGATAGAAATTGTATTCAGAACAACCATTTATGTTCCATTCATAGATGTTATTGGCATTGTACTTGTTTTGCATGATGCTGGGTTTTTCTTCTAAGGCTACACCAGGATGGGTAGCTATAGGGTGTTAAAGCTTTTGTGGCTTACACCAGTTGGAAAATTCTTCTTTGACATGAGCTACCTCTAAAGGAACTTCTTCTTCTTTTGGCTGACTGTCAGACGGGATGTCTTCCTGAAGAAAAGTGATAGTTGCAGAGGCCTTAGAAGAGGTTTCTCTCATTGGGATATAAGGGACTAGAGTCTTCTCAATTTCTAAGATCTATCGTTGGAGGTCAGAAAGTGGAGGGGAATCTTTTGATTGGTGGGTTCTGAGTTCCTTAGCAAATATTGTAGGGATTTCGTAAGGTTTAAATAGAGGAACTGAAGATGTGGAGGCCTCTACTTGTTTTGAAGGAGAAAGTGGTGTTGGGAACGATCATGAAACCAGATATTCACCGAGTACTTGTAAATATTTGTTTGTATATTGTTAAGTTAAATACTTTAATATTTTTCTTTATGAAAACTAATGGTCTCTTGATCCAAGGACAGGAAGCATCAAAGTTATTATTGTCTTTCTAATTATTTTTTGCAAATCTTGCTATGGCATTCTTCCATCCTTTCTCCTCTTCCTCTAAAAACTCTTCTGCTTCGTATATACCTCATCTTCTTCCATCTCCTCCAATTCCAAGCTCAAAGAAGAGATTAGCTTCTCAATTTGGAGCAATCAATTGATGACTGGAAAATCCCTAAACACCCCTGTCAGCAATTTACAAATCTTCAAAGTGGTCCTTGACAAGTGACTATCACATTTCAACCATTGAGCAAACTATTCTTCTTGAGTCAGATCACGAGGATATAAAGCTTCTAAATCCAAAGTCTATAAAAAAATATAGACGAAAGTACAACTATCTCCACTTAGGGTTGGTTAAAATTGCTACTAAGGCTCACTCTAGAGAAGGTCTAGACACCTTACTTCTCCTTTGTCTCAAAGATTCAAGGTTTTTAGACTTCAATGACTCCCTCCTAGGAATGGTAGAAACCAACCTTTGTAGAGGTCCAATTATTTTGACTTCCTTCCAAATTTTACAGTGTCTCTTCGAGATAGGAATATCTTAGACTCTCTAACCCTAAATGTTAAGAAATCAAATTATAGGACCAAGTATGGATCTCTCTCTGTGGACATTATCTATAGGATTCAATATAAGACTATAAGTTTACCCTTCAATAGTAGAGCCATGAAACCTAAAATAAAGGTGAAACAATTCTTTTCCAAACCAATCTGCAAAGATCTCACTTATCAGTTCCTAGACCTATTTTTTGGAATCAGATAAACCTACCACAAAATTGGATGATGCAAGATGCAACACCAGCACAAAAACCAGAGAATGCTAATATTTCTTAGATCCAACAGTTCTCGAGTGGAGATGTATCCATCTCCTTCCAAAGATCTCTTATCCAAAGAGTCTCTACTGCCTATTCAGCACAATCTGAAATTCAAACTACTAGACACTCAGTTTCTTCATTCCCCTCTAGAGTTGAGACGGTCAACTTCGAATCAAGAATCCCTCAACCCACATATTCGGTGGGAACTCCTCCCACAACTAAGGTTAATGATTACCAACCCCAATCCCCTACTTACTCATCTCTAGGTGGTGAACTGAGAGTTTTGATGCAAGATTTTCTAATTGATAAAGAAACTCTTCGAAAAGAGTTCTACTCCGAGAAATATCTTGAAAAGAACTTGGATTTTAAAGTTTTTTCAAATTGATTAAAGAAAAAGCCTTCAAGAAATTTATGATGAATTTTTAAACTCTGTCTAAAAACCAATTAATTTCTTTGAATAGCTTGAAGCCTATGCTGATTACCATCAGTTAGATTTTCCTAAGTGAAAGGTTAGAAATATTGAACTTTGATATAAGTATCAAATAACTTTAAAATATTACAAGAAAGAGAGCAAGCTCTAATCAAGTCTTCCTTGAAAGAGAAAACTTGTGCAAGAAAAGGATGGTCTACAAATGAAATGGAGGGGGCTATTTATAGCAAAAAATTTGCTATAGTGAAAGTGCTACAGTAGTTCTATAGTGAAGCTATAGAGTTGCTACTGTGAAACTACAGTATCTCCCTCAATAATTTTTTGATGATGCCATGCATGACATCAATTCTGGTGATGTATTAATGGTGTCATTGCTGATGTCAATTCAGCTAGAAATTGATGCAGGGGTTGTCTTTTTCGTCTTCCGACTCAGATTTTTTCGACGCATGCAGTTGATAGCTGGGGAGTTCATCTTTAATATGTTGGAGGATTTTTTTCCATTTATTGGATTAAATCTCCTTATTTTCTTGAGCTGGCCAGTTGTGTAGCTGCAATAGATTTCTGTTGTAAAAATATTATTTGGGCGGCATCTGTCGGGGCCAGATACTTTGGATTTTGTAGGAACCATTTTTCTTTCTCCACTTG
Organism: Datura stramonium; assembly: GCA_018107945.1. Lineage (NCBI taxonomy): Eukaryota > Viridiplantae > Streptophyta > Magnoliopsida > Solanales > Solanaceae > Datura > Datura stramonium. The sequence goes on from JACEIK010017521.1 coordinate 7,881, forward strand.
GTAGGCTTCTGAGGGGTTCCAAATTTTGTACCATTTAGAATGGTCTTGGAAGGATAATCATGGGAGCCCTTTGTTTTCTTCCGGTTTGTGGAAGGAAAACTTTTGTGAGTAAATCCACGGGACATGGAACCTATTGGAAAATTGCAAGAGCAAGGGGACCTGTTGCTCGCTGAAAAACATTCAACAAAAATATTCATATCCTTTGCGAACCAGGGGAGGAAGGATTTCAGCTTTGTGGCCATAAGCCGGCCACTATTGATGCAAAAACCACTGAGGGAAGTCAGAGGTTAGTTGTTTCTCCCATAGGAGAAACTAGGAATGTTTGTTGAGGTCATTTTGAAAGGTGAATGCGTTCATCCAGGCTGCTATGTAGTCAAATTAGTTGTAATTTTGGGGTTCAAATGGTTGGGAAAGTTTTTTTATACTTGGCTGGGTGCGTTCCCCATTCTTTGGGTGATATTATTTTGTTAATCCATACCATGGTATGGGTAACAAATGTTTGGGTTTGGTTGTCTTTGTGGGGTTTGAATAAACAAGATCTTGTATCTATGATAATGAACTCATAGAACTTTTGGGTATAGGTGGGAGTTTTTTGAACAAAATTGGCAGAAGGGCTAAGCATTTTCTTGGCCACCTCTTGGGGGTTTGAGTGCCAAAATTCAGGCTCAATTTTGATTAGTGGATAAACATTTTCATTTTTGAAGTAAGTAGGTTCATCAGGGGAGGAACCTTCATTTGGAGAAAGTTTCCTATTTGGTACAGAATTTACCGTGCTAGTGCTTTATGGAAAATTAAAAGAAAATTCTATGGGGATCTCAGCCTCCACAACTTCTCTGGTGGTGCTGCTAACAGCCACCGAATGAGAAGAAGAAGATACATGGCTTTGAGCTTCCACAGAAGAACACATATTTTTGAAGAAGAGATATTGGTTCATTAATTCTCTTCTATTAGGGCTTGTCAGGGCTGCAGTATCTTTGAATCGCATGAGCAGGCGCCAGTTTTGAAAATCTTTCTTTGTCCATCGGGTGGACATGGTTTACTCTAGTTGAGTATTTTGTTCTTCTTCCTCAACTAGGCCATCCCACTTCATTGGACTAGAGATGGAAATTGGAGCTGCATTTTCCAGCAAATATGATGGCAGAATTTCTTTCATGGCATAGTCCGCTGGAGTTTGGTATTTGGGTTGTCTTAGGCCAACTGCTTCTTTTGAAGGTTTATTAGAAGAAACTGATTTTGTTTGTTGCTTGATAGCAGCTATTGTACCAGCGCTAATTTGTTTTTACTTGATAGAGTGAGGGTTGGAAGTCGTGATGAATCGGGGACCTCTGTTGCCTTCTTTTTTCTACTTATTTTACCTTCCCAGCAAAAGTTCTCTAGTAAGGAAATATGGAATAGAGTTGGAGCTCCCTTTGATATATTCTATATCAAAATCAAAAATAGACAAAATAGTTTCCCATCTAGCAAAAATATGTTTAGAGGCAAGATTTTAAACATCTTTTTCTAAAACAGGTATTGCAACTTTACAGTCAATTCATAATAAAAAATTTTGGTTTAACAAATCTGCTTGAAATTTTGAGATGCACAAAATAATTGCTAAAATTTCTTTTTAAATTGTTGGGTAATTTTTTTGGGCCTTATTCCAATGCTTTGATGCAAATGTAAATATGCTCCTTATCATTTATTCTCTATTTTGAAATTCTACCATAACTAATGTTTGATGTATCTGTTTTGACTAGTTTGATTGCAGAGGGATCGGGAAGAGATAAACAAGGAAGATGCTTAATCTACTGCTTGATTTCCGTAATAGCATTGGTGTGAACATGAGTCCATGAAGGCCGAGGCTTTTTCAATTTGTCATGGAGGGTTCTTATTAAAATGCTAAGCCCTGGAACAAAATCTTCTACATAATTAACATACCCCAAGAATCTTTGCAGTTGTTTTTTGTCTCAAATTTGATCGAATAATTTGTCAACAAATTAGATAGATGTTTGAACGGGGATGATAGTACGCTGTTGGATATTATGCCCAAGAAAGAGGATGTTAATTTAAAAAAGACTACTTGGTTTTGGACAGGACTAAGACATTTTCTTTGATCACATTGAAGAAAGTTTTTAGGTGCTTAAAATGTTGATCAATGATTGTGGGGAATACAAGAACATCATCAATGTTAACAATTATAAATTTTGAGAAGGGATTGAAATGTCATTCATTATTCTTTGGAATTTTGAAGGGGAATTCTTTATTCCAAAGGGCATGACATTCCATTCATATTATCCGAATTGTACTGTAAAAGCAGTTTTGTATCGATCTCTTGGATCAATCTAGATTTGCCAAAAGACCAACTTTAAATCGAACTTTAAGAAAATTATGGCAGCATAGACTCGGTGGAGTAAATCTTTCTTGTTGGGAATAGGGTACCTAATCCACCGAAGGGCAGTATTTAATGGTTTATAATTGATGACTAAGCGAGGGATACCTCATTCAATTTCGAAAGTCTTATTGACATAAAAGGCAACACAACTCCAAGGGGATTTGCTTGGAGAGATGATTTGTTTGCAAAGTAGATCATTGATCTCTTCTTGACAATGGATTGTTAGCTCATGGTTCATTTGTATTGGTTGAGGTTTTGAAGGAATTGTTTTCTCATCAAGGTCAGGTTCATAAGGAAGACTAACCATGTGTTTTTTGCGATTCCAGAAGGCTGTGGGTAAATATACATAGAGTTCTTTTTGAATTTGTGTTTCAAGGACCTTGATTTTATATTGTAAGAGAGGTTCCTGAAGTTGCTTCTGTAACCTGTGGAAATCTACTTCTTCCTTGAGGAAGTTAATCTGGGTTTCCTTATGCTTCAAGGTAGACAAGATTCTTCTTACTGGGGTTTGTCAAAAGGAAGAGAAATGTTATTGTATTCAATTTTGATTCCTCAATGATTGACCTGAAAAGGGATGATCTCTTCAGTGAATGGAATGCCCAAAATTACAGGATTAGTTATGTCTTTCACTGGTACGAATGAGGTAGAAGCTGATAAAGTAGAATTTCCTATGGAAGATCTTACGTCGACATCGGAGAGCTTGTAGTTGATTCCTAATCTATTTCCATTAGCATCTCTAAGGGCCTCTTTGGTTTTCTCAAAGTATTTGGTTGGGATAAGTCTTTCTTGGACACAATTGATGTCTGCATCAGTATCATAAAGGGAAATAGTATCTAGAATGAATGATTTTTTGGCTACCAACATTTTCCTAGTATGCCATCTCTTAATGGAGATTATAGAGAGATAATTGATAAAGTCTCCTTGTTCAGTCTCATGATTTTTTTGTTAAGCTTCTGTTTGTCCAGGAGGATCACCCATAGTAGAGAATTGTTGAAGGACAATCTGATCTAGTTCTTGCCTAGCTTTGATTTGTCGGATTTCTTCCTTAAGGAGTACTATTTCTGATTGATGATCTTGAATAGTTAATACCTTTGGTTTGCTAAAAGGAAATCCATTCAAAACATTAGTGATATTGTAGGTGTTTGCTATGTGAGGATGAGAAAAAATGTTGGATGAAGATGTTGAGGGTCTATATAGAGTCTTTTTGAGTTGACCTAGACAATGTCTTTTTTTGGTCTGGATCTTGAAACCTTCTTATAACCTCTAGGAGAAGATCTTTTTCTTTTGAGAGAACATTGACTTCTGGTTGGCTATTTTGGTCATTCTGGTCAGACTGGGAGGATTCTAGATCATCATCTTCGATATGGTTAAGGTCCTGTTCGAACACATCATCAGCACTATCGAAGTCCTCTTGTAGTAAGAGTTTTATCTAGTTGAGGACTGATTCATCAAGATTGAGATTTCTAATTCTTTTGTCGAATTTGAAGTATTTGGCAATATGACCAGGTCTGCCGCAGCTGTAACACTTTCCTTCATTGGGGGCAGGAAGAGATGGCTTTTAAGCGGCACGTTGTTGATTTGGTGGAGAAGATTTTGATTTCCTAAATTTAGGAATATGAGGCCAAGAAGAGGAGACTTCCTTTTTAGGAGAAAGATTTCTATGGGATATCTTTCTACGTGGAGGTAGACCAAATTGTTCGCAAAAACTTCCTACGTCTCGGCGTGTCTGAGCTCTATCTTTTGCTAATTGTCTTAATATCTTATCTTGGCGACAGATCGTAAGGGAAAATCGCTTGATGAGGCTTGTAAGTTGACCGTAACTGATCTGCTCATAGGGTATAATATCACTAGAGTGTTGGTTTTAGATCTCTTCTTTGACTAAATCTCTAAGGGACTTAGGCAGGCTATTGATCACGGGAAATAATATAGGTCCCGTGATACGCTTTATAGCTTAAATTAGTCTTGTTGTCTAAGCTAATTGATACATTTTCATGTGATTTTATATAA
>JACEIK010017526.1:0-12245 GCA_018107945.1 Datura stramonium
AGATTTAGGATAAAACCCCATAAGACTTTCACGTAAAATTCCATAAATTAGGAGAGATTGGGCATGGGTGTGAACGAATTCACCCACTTATAATCCTACATATCTAGGGAAGATCAAATTTAACTACTCCTTGAGAGACAATGAAAAATTGAAGGAAAGCTTGAAGAATTCTAACTTGATCACCTCCTAAACCCCTTCAATATGCATGCATGGATGTGAATGAGCCTAGGATAGATTTTACCCTCACAAAACACTGCATTTCGAGCCTTAAACGGTGTAGTTTAGGACCCTAGGACTTAAGAATAACGAAAATACCATTAATGAATTTCTTGAAAATTTAGCACTGGCAGTGACAACGGGCGGTCCTACGGGTCGTACAGGATACCATGACTCGTGGTATCCATTCGTTGCATACACTACCCAAACTTCACTTCTCAGATTCAATCCCACGACTCGACAGGATAGGTCGTTACACAAAAAAAAGGTTCGTTGCATCCTCCCATTACTTTCCCTGATGACCTGCATCTGGACTTCCCAGGATCCACACCATGACTTGTGCCTACTTCCAATGAGTCATGGGTTCCATCTGTCACCTCAATTGAAAATTTCCCTATTCCTTCCAATGGGCACATACCACGACTCGTGGTTACCTACAATGAGTCGTTCCTTGACTCCTACCATTCATCCCTGGTACCCCGCTGACAACCAACGAACACAACTTACGACCCATTGCAGCTTCATACGAGTCGTACCCTGGACCTATTACTTCTGAACCTACTTCTATAGAACTTGGCCATGAGTGTCCCAACTGGTCGTTGGTTCCTCGAATGACTCGTTCCTTAGTTGTTTTAAGACAAATTTTCCAGCCTTCTACAACTTTCCATCTTTAAACCCCTGTTCTCGTCTTAGGCACTTCCAGGGTATTACAATATCTCCCCCTTGGGAACATTCATCCTCGAATGTTGGTAATCATACAGAAAGCAGAGAGATGCAATCACCATACACAATACTGATCATATAAGCTGAAAACTAACTGAATGACTAACGTCGATTTAGACTATATGGCTGAATGGAATTCATGAATCATTCATACATACATATACATGAAAGAAACTGGGGCACATGAACTGAACATGAAAACTAAATACAGTTTTAGGGCAAAAATTGATACCTCAAGCTGGAATTGAGCCGGTAAAGAATAAATGTGGGTATCTAGCCATCATGTCTGATTCGACTTCCTACATAGCTCCTTCAACATGTTGATTCCTCCATAAAACTTTGATTGAAGATACTTCCTTGTTCCTTAGCCTTCATAGCTAACGATCCAATATTTCCACCGGATCCTCTTCGTAACTAAGGATGTCTCTAACACCCATACTCTCCATCAGAATCACCAAAGCTGGATCACCCAAACACTTCTTCAAGAGTGATTCATGGAATGCAGGATGCATAGAAGCAAATTATGAGGGCAACTCCAATTCATAAGCCACCTTGCCAACTCGTTTCATAATCTGGTAAGGGTCAACATAATGAGGACTGAGTTTCCCTTTCTTTCCAAACCTCATGACTCCCTTCATGGGAGACACCTTCAAAAACACCTAATCATCCATATCGAATTCTAATTCTCTCCTTCTCACATTGGCATAGTACTTTTGGTGACTTTGAGCGGTCTTGAACCTGTTCTGTATGAGTTGAACCTTCTCCATAGCATCATGGACTGAATCTGGTCCTATCATTGCAGCTTCACCAACTTCAAACCAACCAATAGGCGACCTACATTTCCTCTCATAGAGAGCCTCAAAAAGAGCCATCTGGATATTATAATGCTAGATGTTATTGTATGCAAACTCGATAAGAGGAAAATGATCATCCCAACTACCCTTGAAGTCAATAACGCATACTCTCAACATGTCCTCGAGGATCTGGATTGTCCGCTTCACTTGACCATCCATTTGAGGGTGAAATGCTGTACTGAGCTTAACCTTAGTACCAAGTCCTTTTTGAAACGACTTCTAAAACATAGAGGTAAATTGGGTACCTCTGTCTGATATGATGGACAAGGGCACTCCATGCAACCAAACTAGCTCTTAGATGTATAGTTTCGAATAATCCTCCCCCGAATCCGTGGTTTTGACAAATAGAAAATGAACGACCTTAGTCAACCTGTCCACAACAACCCAAATAGAGTCAAACTATCGACAAGTGCGAGGAAACCCTATGATTAAATCCATATTGATTTCTTCCCACTTCCAAGTAGGAATACTGATATCCTGAAGCACATCTCCCGATCTCTAATGCTCAACCTTCACTTGCTGACAGTTTTGACACTTCACCACAAATTCTGCGATGTCTTTCTTCATGCCATTCCACCAATAGACTTCCCGTAAGTCATGGTACATCTTGTTGGCACCTGGATGGATAGAATACTTGTATCCATGAGCCTCATGCAACATCCAATTCCTTAAATCATTAACATCTGAAACACATAAGCAACCCTGGTATCGAAGCACACCATCTCCCCCTTTGGAGAAAACCTCAACCTTTTGATTTTGAACAGCTTCCTTTAACTTTACCAAAATAGGGTCCTCGTCTTGTCTAGCCATTACATCAGTCACCAAAGAATGTCTCTAGTAGAGCTAAAGGAGTTGAAAGAGTAGTTGAAGGATCTTCTAGATAAGGGCTTCATCAGACCTAGCAAGTCCCTGTGGAGTGCACCAGTTCTTTTTGTTGGAAAGAAGGATGGGTCTCTTCATATGTGCATTGACTATCGGTAGTTAAACAAGGTCACAATCAAAAATAAGTATCCTCTCCCTAGAATGGATGACTTGTTTAGACAACTTCAGGGTGCTAAGAGATTCTCAAAGATAGACCTCAGATCCAGATATTCTCAACTCAGAGTTAGAGAAAGTGACATTCCGAAGACAACTTTCAAGACTCGGTATGTCACTATGAGTTTGTGATTATGTCTTTTGGACTAACGAATGCTCCTATAGCTTTTATAGATTTGATGAATAGGGTGTTCAAACCATATTTGGACATGTTCGTGATTGTCTTCATTGACAACATTCTCATATACTCTCGGAGTGAGGAGGAGCATGTCATTCATTTAAGGATTGTGCTACTGATTCTCATGGATCGCCAGTTGTTTGCTAAATTCCAAAAGTGAGAGTTTAAGTTGGATTCAGTAGCATTTTTGGGCCATGTGTTGTTAAGTGAGGGTATGCAGGTGAACTCTTAGAAGATATAAGGGGTGAAGAATTGGCCTAGATTGGTTAATCCATTGGAGATTGGGAGCTTCTTGGGTTTAGCTAGCTATTATAGGAGGTTTTGTTGAAGGATTTTCAGCCACTGTAGCACCGTTGACTAAGTTGACCCAAAAGAAAGTCCAATTTTAGTAGAAGGAGGCCTGTAAGAAGAGTTTTTAGTAGTTAAAGACTCGACTCGCTTCAGCCCTAGTATTGACCCTACTCAAGGGCACAGATGGATTCATTGTGTATTGTGATGCCTCTAAGGTTGGTCTTTGTTGTGTGTTGATGCATCATGGTAAGGTTATTGCGTATGTTTCACGACTCAAGTTTGCACCCTGGACGAGACACGGTACATTGTGCCATAAGTGACCCCAATCTAACCCATGGTCTATCATTACACTTGTAAGCTGAGTAAACATACGCAGAAGCTGGGAAAAAATAAATATCCAAAAAAAAATATTTTGGAAATAGGAATTATAACTATACTGAATACTGAACATCTGTGTATAAAAGCCAACTACTAATTGATGATTTGCTGGGAAAAGCCCCCAACTAAGTCTAAAATCTGTCTAAATAAGAATTAACTGAAAAGCAAAAATTGTCCTTAGAAAATTAGGACTCACCAAAATAATGCTGCTACTAGAATCGTCGTAGGGAACTATTGGTGATGCTAAGATTGAGAACTTGAGCCTATATCATAATACGATACAACATAGAATGTATGCGTCAGTACTTTGAATATACTGAGTAAGTGAGATATACAATAAGCATGGAAAAATAGGTACAAAATTGAAATAACATGAAATGACCAACTGATACTGAATACTGACAAAAGATGAGCTACAACTGATATGGTCAATAATGACCCTGTCTGACGGTCATAAACATGTCCTGGAACTAAGTGATTGAGCTGAACTAAATTGAATTGAACTGAACTGACAAGTGGGAGAGTCTATAACCGATATATAACCACGTGAGCTAAACATGTAGTCCGATGTATACACCCTATTGGATAAAGCCCACTGTACCTTACCAGGGTATAGTGGCTGAGTTGGGTGATCAAAAGTCAGGGGTCGTTGGGCTAATAACCTACGATGGCAACGTAGTTCTGGGAACCTGAGTGCGCTGGAACCCCGATCTGCTCGACGCTAAGTACTACTTCCACTAGATAGTCCTAACTTGACTACTATGCTGATAACTCGAAACTGGGGTCCTAGACTAAGTCAGGAATACTTATCTGGAAGTAACCTTAGAGTCTGTAGGACAAGATAATTGAAAACTAGTGTTCTAAGACTGGCCAGAGCTTCTTATCTTGAAGCGTCATAACTGTCTAAAGAACCTACTGATAACTGAATCTCCAAACTAGGACTGTGAGGTGTTACTGACACATTAAGAAAACTGACTATTATCAAACTGATCAACTGACATAACTGAAAGATATTAAAAATTCTAACATTCTGACTGAGACTAAACTAGCTTGCAAACTGACTGAGAATTTATATGATAGTTATAACATGGGAATTCAAAGACTAACAGTGTTAAGAAACATTAATATCTAATCAATTATGCAGGACCCAATTTATTTCATTTATAGAATTAGGGCTAAAACCATATTACAGGAAAAAAGTAGCAACATGATCACTAAGTAGTGGAAACATATAAAAAATTAATATGAACAACAATCCACAATAGTTAATTAGAATCTTGCTGAAAAATTTGCCCTTATTCAAATCCTCAAGGTTCGAACTGATAAGAAATTTTAGAAGGATTCTTGGGGCACAAGGGAAGGGTAATTCCCTTGTTGAATTTCCATATATCTGGTGTAGAATCTTGGAGAAAAACCCTTGAGAAATCTGAGAAGAAAATTGAAACCCTTGACCGCACTCTGTGCTTCCTAATTGAGTTTTCTACGTTCTGACTTGGAGAAAACGAGAGGAATGAGAGAAAACTCTCGACTAACTCTCTAAATCCCTATGAAAATAGCAATAAAATGACATAGTTTAGGAACTAAAAAGGTGGGAAATTACAAAAATGCCCCTGAAAGAAAAACTAGAAAATTGCCCAATAGGGACCAACTAGTTACACAATGAGTTGTTGGTTGATATCACAACTCGTTGGGACTAGTCATTGGTCTTGTTCCTGAAATCTAGGCTCACTGGAAATGGACCACATAAGGGAACCAAAACTTGTTGGATGGAACAATGGCTCATTAGTTCCTCTCGTGGTCACTGATAGGAAAAGCTTGGACCCTCTGGCAACGGAAGACACAACGACTCACTGGTAGAACGAACGGGTCATTTTATCTTCTCATGGTCAACACTGTCTTGACCTGAAGGGGTGATGGTTAAGGCAATAGGTGGAAACAATGACTCATTGGTATGAACCATGAGTTGTTAATCCCACTCATTGGTTCGGGGGAAGGTTTGGTGGGTTTCTGGACTAAGGATACAACGGATGACAGGACGACTTGTTAATCCTTCCAACGGGTCATCCTATGCCTAGTTGGTCCCTAAAAGGAATCTGTAGGACTAACAACGACTCGGACAACGGTATGTTACAGGTGACAATGACTCGTTGTCTGGGTCGTTCTGTAGAAAAAATTTTCTTGTGCTTTCTAGTTTTTCATCCAAAGTCTAACTTTATTCTAGGAAAGTTTCGGGATGTTACAATATGCCTCTTGACAGTCAAGACTCATGAGAAGAATTATCCGACGCATGCCCTAGAGTGGTGTTCACTTTGAAGATTTGGAGACAGTACTTGTATGGGGTACATGTGGATGTGTTCATGGACTACAAGAGCCTACAGTATGTCTTCACCCAGAAGGACTTGAATTTGCGATGAATGAGATAGTTATAGGTGCTTAAGAACTATGACATGAGTGTCCTTTATCATCCGTGGAAGGCCAATATAATGGAGAATTCCCTTAGTAGGCTGTCCATGCAGAGTGTGTCTCATGTGGAAGGTGTAAGGAAGGAGCTGGTGAAGGATGTGCATCAACTTGCTCGTTTAGGGGTTCACATTGTGGATTTGACAGATGGTGGTGTCATCTTTTAGAATAGATCAAAATCTTCCTTGGTGTCTGAGGTCAAGGCTAGGAAAGATGAGTATCCTATCTTAGTGAAGCTAAAGGAAGCGGTTCAAAATCAGAAGGTGGAGGTCTTCTCCCAAGGGGGAGATCGTGTGCTTCGATATTAGGGTCTTTTATGTGTTTTGGGTGTCAATGATTTGAGAGAACAAATGTTTCATAAGGCTCATAGTTCTGTATATTCTATCCATCAATGTGCCACCAAGATGTACCGTGAGAATTCTATTGGTGGAATGGTATGAAGAGGGACATAGAAGAGTTTCAGCTTGAGGTATTAGTTCCCTCCCTAATACTCTATTCAGTTTTATGTCAAGTACATGTTTCTCAGTTCCTTTCATGTCCTAGCATGTATATATGATTCATGAATTCAGTTCAGTCATGTGTATCAGTCCGGAGTCAGTCACTCCGTCAGTTTCAGCTCCAGATGTTCAGTATTTGGGATTACAGTTCCTTTCCCCAACTTTTCAGCATGTTTAAACCATATTCAAGGATGAATTTACCCAATTGGGGGATATTATAATACCACAAAAGTTTCTAAGACTAGACCTGAGAATAGAAACGTGATCAGTAGAAAAAGTTGGAGAATTGATTTAGTAGGACTCAACCTATTAGTGGTAGGTCGGTAGTACGAGTCATAGGAAGACCCGAGGTTCAGGGCAGAGATTTTGATTACCTAGACCACGAGTCCCTAGTCAGCAGTAGTAATAAGTCCTTAGGGTTAGCAGGTGATTGCTTGTACTGGTAATGGTACGGTTCGTAGGATTGTGTTATGGATCGCACTAGGATTCATGGTAAATATTTAGAAGATTGGAGGTTTTGGACTTGGTAAGTACGGGAGGATACCACGAGTTGTAGGAGGATTGTACGACTCACGGTACAAGTCAAGACCGCTGACAGAATAGTTTTCCTGCAAATTCATTAAGGGTATTTTCATAAATTCTAAGCTCCTAAGACCTAAACTATGTGTTTTAACCTCTGAAAAGAGGGTTTTAAGGGAGTTTAACCTATCCTAATTTATTCAACCTCTGTGCATGCAAGATTAGGATTTCTCCTTTGAAGATCAAGCTTAAATCATTCAATTTCTTCTCCAAATCTCTTGGACTTTCAAAGACAGCTCACTCAGGTATGTGGAGCTATGAATGAGAGTTCCATCCACTCTCATGCTCAAAATGCTCCAATGAATTCAAGTTCTAGATCAAATCCATGATCTTATGGGGTTTTAACCCAATTTTATGAAATTCTCTATGATTTACTTATTCGTCAATTCCCTTCATGTTTCAATGTATGTTTTAAGATTTATTTGTAGATTTTACACCTATTTTGGTTATAGATTCATGATTTCACTATTTTAAAAAATTATGCCCAATCATGCAACTTCATTAAAAGACAATTTTATGATTTATGATTTCAAATATGATTAGATACCTACCATGAATGAAAGTCTATTAATTACCCATGTATGAATCTATGATTTTGACTTATAAAGTCTATTTCAAATATGTATGATTTTAAGATTTTGGGAAAGCCTACACAAGTTAAGCATGCTTTCATGATTTAGCTCATCTCTATAAGAATCAACTTACCATATGGTTTTGAATTTTATGCTCCCACTTTTAGCTTACGGTATTTCTTTAGCTTCGTTGAAAAATGATGGTGAGCATCTTGCATATTTTGGGAGTAGTGTCTAGCACTGAGTAGGCCAAGGCTCAGAACTACGTGCCAACATAGTTTTATATATATACACACATACATTAGGACCTCCCTTATGAGCTTCCATGCCCCCTTAGGGGCCTTCATATTGATATTGATATCATGGTAGTGTTCTTAGCCCTAAAAAGATTTAGGACGGTTCTGCCCACTTGAATGTGATAGTTGAGGCATCACGTAAGCTCTATCGTAATGGTGTTGGTTGTGACGAGTCCTCCTATTATTCCTCATGATTTCAGTTATGCATGTTTATGACTTATGATATTATATTTTCAGTAGGTTTGACCCAATGATCAGTTTAAAAGTTTTTACTTATGATTTCATCTATGGCAAGCCATATGATTTCTATTTTAGCTTTGGTTCATTCTATTCAGATATGATATTTAGTTTATGGCTATACATGAGTCAAATTCTAATGTCAGCATATAGTCCTTACTCTTATGATCTTACTATTTATGTTTGTATGCATGACTTCAGTTTGTACTTACTCAACATGTTTTTACTTACCTTGCATACTGAGTACATTTCAAGTACTGACTGCATGTTCCATGTTGTATTTTTTCATGATACTGGTGTAGATGATTAGACTCTGTTCCTTCATTAGCTAGTCCCCGCAGCTTAGTTCAGTTTCCGTTATGGTGAGTCCTTAGCCTTCGAGGACCTTTAGTTTGTGATGACTTCTTTTACCTTCAGTTGCATACTTTAGTAAGCTAGTTGGGGCTCTTGTCCCATCAGCTCTTCAGATTTAGTTAGAAGCTTATCAGACAATATGTATAATTTCAACTTTGTTAGTGTTGACTCTGTATGATTGATATGTATTTAGACTTCTGCTTATTTGTGTTTTCATTTATCAGCTTTTTCTTAAAGTATGCGATTTAATTAGCATGTTCATGCTATGGGTCAAGTTGGAGCCATTCATGGAACTAGGTTCCATGTCTTAGTCTGGACCTATGTTTGGGTTGTGATAGTTTTTATGAGTCAAACTGCGGACCGTAGTTTTATTTCATAGACCATAATTCTGTCCATAGAAACCTAATCGTGTTTCAGTAACATGCCCATTACGTGTTTCTCCGGATTCAGATTAATGAACAACAAGTGATGTTGGAAAAAATACTCAAAAACCATTAATTTGATAGGTCATGGGAAACATAAATCTTCATATAACTGGAGGAATGATAATTTGAAGTTGATCCTTGTAAAAACATATATAAAACTCAATAGGTGGGAAGTCTCTCAACTCAACTTTGTGCTAGAGGTTCCTTATGATCTTAATTCGTATCCAATTCACTTGTCACACTTAAGTAATGATCTTAACACCTAGTTTAAAAATTCATTGGGTTTGTGTCTGATTACACACCTAGAATGGTTTCAAAGTTAGCTTGAAATTTTGAGGTGTTATAGTCTTATTCTTAGAGGCTCGTAGTTTTATGTTGTGGTTTGTGAATAACTATAGCTGAAACTTGACGGAGTGACTGACTCTAGACTGAGATACATCACTAAATTGAATTCATGAAACATACATGTGTACTGTGACATGAAATAAATTGAGAGATATGAACATTTCATGAAACTGAATAGAGTACTAAGGAGGAAACTAGTACTTTATGCTGGAACTAAGACGGAAGGGAAAAGATGCGGATATCTAGTCATCATATCTGCTTCTGCTTCCCACGTAGCTCCTCAACAGGCTAATTTCTCCATAAAACCTTCACTGAAGCTACCACCTTATTCCTCAATTTCCAAACCTGAAGATCAAGGATCTCAACCAGAACCTCCTCATAGGTAAGGCTATCCTTCACACCAATGCTCTTTACTGGAACAACTAAAGCTAGACCATCAATACACTTCTTCACCAAGGGTACATGGAAAACTGGATGCACTAAAGCTAACTCCGCCTAAAGCTGCAACTCATAAGCCACCTTTCCAACTCGCCTCAAGATCCTATGAGGACCAACTTAACGGGTATTAAGCTTCCCTTTTTTACCTAACCACATAACTCCCTTCATAGAAGACACCTTCATAAATAACCAATCATTGACCTCAAACTCAAGCTCTCTCCTCCTAACGTTCGAATATGATTTCTGCTGACTCTGAGCTATCTTCAGCCTTTCTTCAATAAGTTTAACTTTCTCCATTGCCTCATGAAATGAATCTGGTCCTACCAATATCATCTCACCTCCCTCAAACCATCCAATAGGCGATCTACTACTCCGCGTATAGAGAGTGTCACAACCCGAGTTGGGACCCTGGATCAACACATAGGTCCTGGAACCATAAATGACTTCAACCTAACCCATGACACAAACATAACATTATTAAGAGAATAGCTAAACAAAACTAAAACATGAACATGATATAAGCGGAAGTCTGCATAGAATATCAACATAAGTGTAAACCTAAACCAATCATCGCTGAACCATCTAATACAAAGTTGTATGAAAAGCCTCTAAACATCTGATGAGATGAATGGACAACACCCCCAACTAGCTCGCTAAATCTGAAACTAAAAGACATGAATAAAAGAGATATAACCAAAATTAGCATCCTCGAATCATGATGACTCACCAAAATGGGATAGAGTTGGACTAAGCGGGAGTGAGCTAATGACGAGACTGAAACTGGTTGTTCGAACCTATATCATGAAATGATATAGAAAAGAGTATGTAGTCAGTACATTGAATGTACTGAGTATGTAGATAAGTAAAACATGATAGTAAAAACAGTATAAGAGAGGTCAAGAGTCTGAAATCGTATAAAACATGATGGCTCAAAGCTTCCAAAATAGTAACATAAGGCTGAATATGAATATTTTCATAAGTAAAACCTCGTAAAGCATGTTTTGAGAAAAATACCATAAATCATAACATCATAATAAATGAACTTAATAAAATATAGCCACTAAGGAATAATGGAAGACTCATCGTAACCGACAACCATCACGTATGTGTGCATGATGATCCCATGTCTTGCCCACGTGGAGGAGAGCCATCCTAAGCCTTGCCAGGGTAAAGGACGAATAAGGTGTGATATCACAGTGTGCCCTCGGGCGGTGGAAGCACTCTCTTGAGAGGTACCAATATAAATATATACCTACAGTGGTGAATAGTTCTGAGACCAGGGTCCTCGAAATCTTTGGCCTGCTCGATGCTAGATATTACTCCCAAAACATGTATATAACTTAGAATTATATTCTCAAAACATAGCTTAAATCTTTTTCTTAGGAATCTTGACTCCGAATATTTCTGTAAACCTAATCTTGTAAGTCTTGGCTAAAATCATGGTAAAACATACTTGACTTTACATGGTCTTGCCCAAATCACGAAATAATACATACTTGAAATAGGCTACAGTATTCGAAATCAAGGAATCATAAGTTTAAGAATTCAAAAACATTCATGCATACTTTGATAATTCATCATACTAGAAATCATGGGCTCATAAGCTTGAAATCCATTAACCATGTATATAGGGCATAATTATCATAATCTTAAAATCATAAATTCATGAGGAATTCAAGTGTAAAAGCTGCTTAATAACTATATTTCATCAATTTGAACATGGGGGAGTTGAACACACAAAGATAGCATGGATAATTCAATGGAATTAGGTTAAACGTTAAAATCTTAACATGAAATGATTTGGAACTTAAAATAATAGATTAGAGATGAAATTGGGCATGTGAGTGGAAGAATTTCCCCCATTCATAACCCTACATATCTGGGTAATTGACTCCTCAACTTGTCTTGAAAACCCAAGAGAGATTTGAAGAGATATGATGAAGAACCCTAGCCTTGATCTTGAGAGAGGATCTTCAATCTACTGTTGTTTTAAAAGACTGAGGGCTTAGGCTAAGTTAAACCTCTTAATACTTTCACGACCCGAGCATAGACCCAGATCGTACACACGGGACAAGGGACCCCGAGAGACCCCTAGTCAACTCATGGAATAAGCATTCACTAACTCATTCAATAAACATGAAGAAACATAAACATAAACTCCGCGGAAGTCTAACTTGATATAACACCAGAATGAACATCTGAATCTGAAAACATGTCTAAGTCTGATAAGCCTCTAATCTGGAAAAGCTGATGGGACAAAGCCCCCAACTAGCTTAGAATACGGAAACTAAAAGTACAACCAAGATAACTGAAAGTCTAGTCCTCGAATGATGAGGACTCACCAACCAAGCAGGTACTGACTCTGAT